>CM075974.1:8891610-8892857 GCA_038048745.1 Coluber constrictor foxii
CCCAGGCCCGACTCTCTCTTTAAAACAAGGCCGATGAAAAACGGGACCTCCCGAATTTATTGAGCACAATTGACAAGGTCTGTTTCTTTTCTAAGAAATAGAACGGATGGTCGGCAGGTCGATATATAATGGATGATGGTAGGTAGGTAGGTAGCAGAGGTGGGTTTCAGCGGGTTCTGACCGGTTCTGGAGAACCGGTAGCGGAAATTTTGAGTAGTTCGGAGAACCGGTAGTAAAAATTCTGCCCGGCTCCGCCTCCATTTATTCTCTGCCTCCCGAGTCCCAGCTGTTCGGGAGGAAATGGGGATTTTGCTGCATCCTTCCCCTGGAGTGGGGAGGGAATGGAGATTTTACAGCATCCTTCCGCTGCCACGCCCACCAAGCCACACCACACCCCACTATGCCACACCCACAGAACCGGTAGGAAAAGTTTTTGAAAACCACCACTGCTAGGTAGCTAGCTAGGATACATAGATGATAGGTACAGAGAGAGAGAGAGAGAGAGAGAGATGGATAGAGGGTAGGTAGGTGGGTGGGTGGATGGCAGATAGATAGATAGATAGATAGATAGATAGATAGATAGATAGATAGATAGATAGATAGATAGAAAGAAAATAGAGAGAGAGAGAGAGAGATGCATACATATATACATACATAGATGATAGATAGGGAGAGAGAGAGAGAGAGAGAGGGAGAGAGAGAGAGAGAGAGGGATAGATGGTACCGGTAGGTAGGTGGGTGGATGGATGGATGGATGGCAGATAGATAGATAAATAGATAGATATACATAGATACATAGATGATAGATAGAGATAGATAGAGAGAGAGATGGATAGATGCTAGGTAGGTTTGTGGATTGCAGATAGGTAGATAGATAGATAGATAGATAGATAGATAGATAGATAGATAGATAGATAGATAGATAGATAGATAGATAGATAGATAGATAGATAGATAGATAGATAGATACATGCATGCATAGATGATAGAGAGGGAGGGGGGATGGTACTGGTAGGTCGGTGGGTCGGTGGATGGCAGATAGACAGATAAATACACATGATAGATACATAGATGATAGATAGGTATAGCTAGATAGAGAGAGAGAGATAGACAGACAGATAGACAGAGAGATATGGATAGATGGTGGGTAGGTGGGTGGATGGCAGATAGACAGGCAGACAGACAGACAGACAGATACATGCATACATACATAGATGATAGATAGGGAGAGAGAGAGAGGGATAGAT
>CM075974.1:8893057-8942538 GCA_038048745.1 Coluber constrictor foxii
TCATGAATCAGGAAGGAAGGAAGGAAGGGAAGGAAGAGGAAGGAGGGAAGGAAGGAAGAGGAAGGAAGGAAGGAAGGAAGGAAGGAAGGAAGGAAGGAAAGAAAGATGGAAGAAGGAAGGAAGGAAGGAAGGAAGGAAGGAAGGAAGGAAGGAAGGAGGAAGGAAGGAAGGAGAGGAAGAGAGAGGAGATGGGAAGATGGGATAATGGAGTGAGGGGAAGGAAGGAAAAGAGAGAGAGAGAGAGTGGAGGAAGAAGGAAGGAAGGAGAGAGGGGAAGGATGGGATAATGGAAGTGAAGGAAGGAAGGAAAAAAGAAAGACAGTGGGAGGGAAGAAGGAGAGATGGAAAGGATGGGATAATGGAAGTGAGGGAAGTAAGGTAAAAAAGAGAGAGAGTGGGAGGAAGAAGGAAGGAGGAAGGGAGAGATGGAAGGATGGGATAATGGAAGTGAGGGAAGGAAGGAAAAAAAAAGAGAGAGAGTGGTAGGGAAGAAGGAAGGAAGGAAGGAAGGAAGGAAGGAAGGAGAAAGAGATGGAAGGATGGGATAATGGAAGTGAGGGAAGGAAGGGAAAAGGAATGAGAGAGAGAGTGGTAGGGAAGAAGGAAGGAAGGAAGGAGAGATGGGAAGGATGGGATAATGGAAGTGAGGAAAGTAAGGAAAAAAGAAAAAGAGAGAGTGGGAGAGAAGAAGGAAGGAAGGAGAGGAAGGAAGGAAGGAAGGAAGGAAGGAAGGAAGGAAGGAAGGAAGGAAGGAAGGAAGGAAGGAAGGAAATAAAGATGGATGGATGGAAGGAAGGAATCTCCACGCAGGCAGGATTCGTTCCAGGCCTTTTGGTTCAGATGTTTGCAGCACCCTTGCGCTATCTGGGACCACAACCAAGGCGTGACTGGAGTGAAAAGTCGCAACGCGCACAGAAATCCAGCACTTTATTTTTGCTGTCTTCCCAGATTCGAAAGAGCCCTCCTCTCACTGCTGGTCCATTAGGACTTGGCCACGATGCCGTTTTCTTTTTGCCTTGCCTAACACCACCTGCCATTTCCTTATTTCTGGCAGCTGATGTGAAATCTCAATGGCTCCTCCCAGAATGCTGGTCCAGCTGGCGAGCATTATATTACTTCAATACATAAGTTTTTTTTAAAAAACCCAACTATTTCTCTCCCCAAACCCAAGAGAGTTGCAGAAGCGAGTTGTGGACTTGTTGAATTTTTGTTTCTACCCCCGGATGTTTCTGCCTTCTCCTCCTTTTTTTTTATTTCCAGGAGTGAGAGAGAAAATCCTTTCTGTTTCCAAATCTAAACAAGTGTACATCTTGAGTTTATGGAGGTTCTTACGTTTAAAATAAATTAATAAATAAAATAATAAAAGGAAAGAAGGAAAGGAAAAGGAAAGGAAAAAGAGGAGAAAGGAAAGGAGAAATAAAGAGAAAGGTAAAATAAAGGGAAAGAAAGGGGAATGGGAAGGGGAAGGGAAGGAAAGGAACGGGAAAGGAAAAAGAGGAAGAAAGGAAAGGAGAAACAGAGAGAAAGGAAAAGGAAAGGAAAGAAAGGGGAAGGGGAAGGAAAGGAAAGGAAGGAAAGGAAAAGGAAAGAAAAAGAGGAAGAAAGGAAAGGAGAAACAAAGAGAAAGGAAAGGAAAGGGGAAGGGGAAGGGGAAAGAAAGGAAGGAAAAAGAGGAAGAAAGGAAAGGAGAATCAAAGAGAAAGGAAAGGGAAAGAAAAGGGAAGGGGAAAGAAAGGAAAAGAAAAAGAGGAAGAAAGGAAAGGAGAAACAGAGAGAAGGAAAAGGAAAGGGAAAGAAAGGGGAAGGGGAAGGAAAGGAAAGGAAAAGGAAAGGAAAAAGAGGAAGAAAGGAAAGGAGAAACAAAGAGAAAGGAAAGGAAAGGGAAGGGGAAAGAAAGGAAAGGAAAAAGAGGAAGAAAGGAAAGGAGAAACAGAGAGAAAGGAAAAGGAAAGGAAAGAAAGGGGAAGGGGAAGGGAAGGGAAGGGAAGGGAAGAAAAGGAAAAGGAAAGGAAAAGAGGAAGAAAGGAAAGGAGAATCAAAGAGAAGGAAAGGAAGGAAAGGAAAGGGAAGGAAAGGAAAGGAAAGGGGAAGGGGAAGGGGAAGGGGAAAAGGAAAAGAGGAAGAAAGGAAAAGGAGAAACAAAGAGAGAGAAAGGAAAGGGAAGGAAAGGAAAAGGGAAGGGGAAGGGGAAAGAAAGGAAAAAGAGGAAGAAAGGAAAGGAGAAACAGAGAGAAAGGAAAAGGAAAGGGAAAGAAAGGGGAAACGAAGGCAGCTCTGCCTCATTCCTGAGGAGAAGGAGGACGAGGCGAAGAAACAAGATTAACAAGCATCCAGAACTTTGCAGCGATATGCCTCATTCTGGTGAGACCTTCCCTGAAGAGAATACAGACACCTGGCCTTTATTTGCATGCGGGGGAAGAAGTAGAAACGAAAGAAGAGAGAGAGAGAGAAAAAAAAAAAGAACGAAAGAAAATGGCTACGGACCTCTCCGTGACGCTCCCGAAAAATTAATTACAAAAAGCTGAAGGTGGAAATTAATTTTAGCAATGCAAGAGGCCAACTCTCCCACCACGGCCGCCATTCCTTCCTCCTCCTCCTCCTCCTCCTCCTCCTCTTCTCTACTTGTCCTTCACCCTCAACAGCCGCAGGAGCGCCAGGCAGGAGCCCTCGTTTTCATTTCCAACCGGAGGGGTGCAATCTTGAGCCCGTCCAGTCGATAACCTGGCCATCGGAACAAGCTCTATAATTAAAAGGTCAGTGACCTGGAAAAGCAGGAGTCCTCAAACTCGCCGGGGCTTCTCAGCGGTGATGGAGCTATTAAATTAAGGCGGTTATGAAATCAATGCTAAAAAAGCTTTCACAGTAACAAGCTTCCATCCAAGGACATCGAAGCTGCCGGGTGAAATGGAGTTAAGTTATGAAAAAAAAAAAAAAAAAAAGTGGAGGGGGGGGAGAAGGAGGGAAGTAATGAGGGGTGGGGCGCTAAATCGGAATCTGCTTTCCTGGCAGAAGTCTCCGGCCTGGCCATCATCCTCCTCCCACCCCCCCCCCACCCCTTTTGGAAGAGATTATCGGGCTTGACCCGTTTTGTAGAGCCCGGTACGAGGCACAACCGGAGGAAGCGCAGAGCCGCAGCTACAGGACAGCTCTCGCATTATTTAAAGACGCGCGTCGGGTGCTGGGTTTGTCATATAACCGCAGCACCAGCCGGACCCCATAGATTTAAAAAGTGCAATGGGTCTGCAGAATTTCTATTTAGGCAGGTATTTTCTCCGCCCCTTTGCTCGGTTCCCTTCGAACACGAAGCGAGAATCCAAAGTGTGATGTAATCTACTTCCCTCCCGGTACAGACAACAAGAAATGAAGAGGAGATAACATGTGTGTGCCTGTAGAAGATTATTTTTAAAAGTGTTACAGCTCTGAAGAGTCCTGCTTAATGCCTGTTGTTGTTAGTTGCGAAGTTGTGTTCGACCCATCGTGACCCCATGGACCACGTTCCTCCAGGCCTTCCTGTCCTCTACCATCCTCTGGAGTCCATTGAAGCTCACGCCAACTGCTTCAGGGACTCATCCAGCCACCTCCTTCTCTGCCGTCCCCTTCTTCTTTTGCCCTCCATCGTTCCAGCATTTGGCTCCTCTCCAGTGAGTCCTTCTTCTCCTTAGGTGGCCAAAGGATTTGAGTTCCTCTTCAGGATCTGGCCTTCTAAAGAGCAGTCAGGGTGGATCTCCTCTAGCACTGACCGGTTGGATTGCCTTGCACTCCAAGGGACTCGCAGGAGTCTTCTTCACCACCAGAGTTCAAAGGCCTCCATTCTTTGGCGTTCAGCCGTTCTTATGGTCCAACTTTCACAGCCATCCGTTGCAACTGGGAAAACCGTAGCCTTGGCTATACGCTCTTTTGTTGGCAGGGTGATGTCTCTGCTTTTTTAGTATGCTGCTTAATGCCTGCTTGCCCACAAAATGCCCTATTTATTAATTTTAAAAATGTCCCAGCCTTGCAGAGCCTGGGGTTCGTGCTGGGCAGATTTCAAAGAGGTTTCCATATTTGAGGGGGGGACCTTTGAACTGATGGCACCTCTTTAAAAAAAAAAAAGGCTTTTTAAAGAACACTTCCAATTTGACAGAACCTCAAGGACCGAAGAGCAGCTCTGTTTCAAGACCTGAATTTTTTTAGCAAAAGATGGCACGGTGCCAAGCATGGCTTCCTTCCAAAGCCTGTGTCCTCAGGACATCTCCGCCCCATCTTCCCCTCGCTGCTCTCCAGCGCGAGAGGGAAATACTAAACAGGAAAAGTTTTTGGGGGGGGGGGCAATTTTATTCTGACAAAATTGGCATGGGGTAGTAGGGGGTGAGAAGAAACCAAACAAACCTTCCTTAAGCTTTTCTAGATACTTGTCAATCATTTTGAGGGGTGGTCCATGGGGTGATTGGGGAGGGGGGGGGCGAGAGAGGGGAATCGACCAGTGGTGAAATGCAGCCGGTTCTATACGGCTTGGGTAAACCGGTAGCACCGGTGGTGGAGGCTCTGCCACCAGCCCAGATGTCATCACCAGCGGTGAGTTCCCTGTGGTTCAGACCGGTTCGTAAGAACCGGTAGTAAAAGCGGCGGGAGCCTGCCCACCGACCTGGATATCATCATAGGTGATCTGCGCATGTGCAAAACTTCTGTGCTCACCTACTCCCAATGCGAACCGGTAGTAAGGCAAGTAGATCCCATCCCTGGTCATCATGTCCCGTTTTTGATGCTCTATGCATGCATAGAAGGTCCTGTGCATTTGTAGAAGTGTCACACGTGCACGCACGCTCTCACCATTTGCAAACCGGGAGCAAAGGTAAGTGGATTTCACCCCTTGGAATGGACACTTAACTCCAAACATGAACTGCTCCAAATAATCGAAAAGGAGGCGAAATGTATTAGCTTCCAGGTGGCTCAGTGACTAAGACGCTGAGCTTGTCGATCGAAAGGTTTGCAGTTTGGCGGTTCGAATCCTCAGTGCCGCCTAACGGGGTGAGCTCCCAGTTCCTCGTCCCAGCTTCTCCCAACCTAGCAGTTCGAAAGCACGTTTAAAAAAATGCAAGTAGAAAAAATAGGGACCCCCTTTGGTGGGAAGGTAACAGCGTTCCGTGCCGCCTTTGGCGTTGAGTCATGCCGGCCACAGGACCACGGAGACGTCCTTCAGACAGCGCTGGCTCTTCGGCTTTGAAACGGAGATGAGCACCGCCCCCTAGAGTCAGGAATGGACTAGCATGTATGTGCGAGGGGAACCTTTACTTTTACCTTAATGCCGGAAGAGAATTCATTCCTGAACTTGCAACTGAGCTATGCCAACAGCCCCGTTCTCCTTTGGGTCTACCAAGAAGCTGAGGCTGAGGCCGTCATCGCCTTCAATGACTTAATGGCCGGGACAGAAGTCCCCAAGGCCCAGGGGGCAACTGAACCATGGGGAGAGCTTCCGCCCGCCTCTTCTGTCTCTTTCAGCGAATTAGGTAATGAACCAGATTAATGAAGCCGGCAGGCAGAAGGGCACAATTTCCCTTGCCCTCCTACACATCTTTCCAAATAAGAGCCCATCTGATCCATCGGGAGCGTTTGCTCCGGCTATTACCCGCCTGACTCTCAGGTCTTCCGGGACTCCTGAGGATCTCGTCAGATTTCCTTTCCGTTTGGGCTTTCAATTCTAGCTGGAGGAGAGGCCCTGTGGGAAGGGGACTAGAGGGGGTGTCTGGGGAAGAGGGGAGCTGCTGACAAAAGGCACAAAATGTGTGTGTGTGGGGGGGGGGGGGTTAGAGCCCCTGAGGGTGTCCCTGTTGGGTGATTTATTCCCAAGGAAATGCCCACCTGGAGAAATGCCCAAATGGGTAGGTGTAGTCAATGGGCAAAATGTTATCGTGGTCACTCATTGGCATGGACTGTGGCCCCCTTTAACCACCTGTGGACTTCAACTTCCAGAATTCCTGACCCAGCTGGTGCTTTCTGGGAGTTGAAGTCCACAGGTGGTTAGCGGGGGACAACAGTTGCCCGCCCCTGTTCTAGTGGGAACCACAGGCCAAAGTATTCAAACAAAGCTACAGCCTCCTGCAGAGAAGCCACCATTTCTGGGCTGGAAAGTGAGCTGACATCAGAGTAAATCAGGTGCTAACAGACTAACAGATTAACAGAGCTGGATGGGACCTTATAGATCAGTGATGGCTAACCTTTTTGCCGTCACGTGCCAAAAGCGGGGGGAGTTGGGGGATTGCGTGCGCATGTGCCCACACCGTAATTCAATGTGCCCTGTTCCCCATGCATGCGCCTGTGACCCCCCCTGCTTTTGGTACATGATGGCATGGTGGGCCCAGTAGGTCCAATTTTTGCCCTCCCCAGGCTCCAAAGGCTTTCTAGGAACCTGGGTAGGGCGAAATGGCCTTCTCCACCCCTCCCAGAGGCCGGAAAACAGCCGTTTCCCAACTTCCAGTGGGTCCAGAAGGCCCAAAAATCAGATGGCCAGCGTGCTGGACTGAGGTAGGGCAAACGCTCGCGTGCCCACAGATATAGCTCCGTGTGCCACCTGTGGCACCCGTGCCATAGGTTCGCCAACACGATTATAGGTCATGTAGTCCAAACCCCCCGCCTAAGCAGGAGATCCTACAACCATTTCTGACAGATGGCAGTCCAGTCTCTTCTTGAAAGTCTCCAGTGGTGAAGTTCCCACAACTTCCGAAGGCAACTTCTGTTCCATCAGTTGATTGTCCTCACTGTCAGAAAGTTCCTTCTTGTTTCCCAGGTTGAATCTCTCCTTGATCAGTTTCCATCCCTTATTCCTTGTCTGGCCTTCGGGTGCTTTGGAAAATAGCTTGACCCCCTCCTCTCTGGGGTAGCCCCTCAAATACTTGAATACTGGTGCTAACACGGTGTGTAAAATCTGGAGGTCCTACAGTGCCCATCTCTCCAACACTGAAAGAAGGTCCCACCGGTTACTCCCCCTTGAGAAAAACCAGTGCCTCTTGTGAAGACCGCGAGGGTCGCTCGTCTTCGCAATTAAGTTGAGATCCTGATTGAGCGTCGAATTGGGAAAATACGCCTTGGTGTGTGGAGTGGTTGAACAGGCCACTCGTACCCCATCTCGAGAGGCAGGGGACGATTCCCATCGCCCCTCCATTGGCATATCCTTTTCCAACGAGAGGGGGGGTGTTACTAGAAGGTAGCCCACCCAAAAGAATGGACTCCTGCGGCGGACAGCAAGGATGGACGCAGGAGCCTTGGATGGCTGATTTAATAACGCAGCTGCAGTCCCAAGACGCAGAATTGAATTTGCCTGTTGTAGCCCGCCTGCAAATCTGGCAGCAGATTCGGACAGTGAAGAGGTTGGGGAGGAACATGGGCCTGTCCTGGAGTCTGGGGAAGGCTATGATGAGTGCTCTGCATCAGAGGCAGAGAGGCGGCCAGGGCCGTCCTGACAGTTGTCAGCTGCCTTCGGAGTCGGACATCAGTGAGGCAGAAGAACAGCTGGAGCCTGTTCCCAGTGTGCACATGCACAGAGCTGCCAGGAGAAGGGAACAGCTAAGGAAACAAGGGTCGACTCAGGAGTAAAGCCGCAGGTGGACGGTGAACGGCCCCTCCCAGAGGGAATAAAAAGGAGCGAAAGGGGAGTGGAGTTTGCCAGGAGACAATTAGTTCATTTGGGTGAAGATCTGTTCCTGCATTCTTGCCAAGTATTGCCGGTTACAGTGTGGCGTCTAAAAGATATCGGCCTGGCCGCTCTCCAAGCCTGATCAAGGTCGGTCATTGTGAACTATCTTGAAAGACTGTGGGAGAGGAAAGACTTTGGCTGGAGCGGAATTCATTGTCAATTAAATAAAAGGGGTTATCGAGAGGAGGACTCGGCTTCGTGCTGCTGGGGAAGCCTAGATCAGAACATTGCCGTACAAAAACAGCGTCCTTGTTAAAGCAGGCCCTGAAAAGCCACGTCCGATCCTTAGCTCCCAGGAAGGGCACTTCCGTTGGGGTCTCTAATAAGCTTTGGGGTTGTGTTTAGGCTAAGCCAGAAAAGGGAGGGGGAGGAGTTTTTTGTAGGATATATATACAACATTAACACTCCGTAGGTGCTAGGTGGACTCCCTCCCTGCTTATTTTAATTAAAACAACACCCCATCAATCCCGTTTACACTGCAAAGGGATTTCTGCTCGTCCCACCCCTGGAGTGGTGAAAAGTGATTGTTAAAGTTCTGGCATCACTTCCACCTTGTTGATGCTCATTTCCTCCATCTTTAAATTGTGAACAATTAACCCAGGGGCCAGCAACCTGCGACTCTGGAGTCGCGTGCGGCTCTTTCGCCCCTCTGCTGTGGCTCCCCCGTCACTCAAATGTGCGTCACAACCGCCAATGTGCGACGCCTGCCGGCACACGATTTTCAACCCCCGATAGGCCAACCATGGATAAATCCAAGAAAAGTTTCAGAACTTTTAATTCCATTGTATATGCTAGTTTTGTGGCCGCTCAAGAAATATCAGGCACAGAGAAGGGTTTTGTGGCTCCCGGTGTTTTCTTTTCTGTGGGAAATGGGTCCAAATGGCTCTTTTGAGTGTTTAAGGTTGCAGACCCCTGAATTAGTCCAAAGGGGGAGAGGAATGCATCAAATGGGATTACAGTAGCTTTCTCCCCCCCCCCACTTCTTTTCTTTCTTTGATCGTCATTAGCCCAGACATTCGTTAGAGACACTTTAATTGGGTCTCTGGTCTCTTTTCAATGCCGACCGGGTCTCTCTCCCACTAAATCCACTTCTCCCAGTCAGAGATTTATTAAAACTAAACCATCAATCGAATAGAGTCTGAAGGGACTTTAGAAGCCTATATCATTTCAGACAGGTGGCTGTCCAGTCTCTTCTTAAAAAGCCTCCAGTGATGGAGAATCCACAACTTCTGGTGGCAAGCTGTTCCGCTGGTCACCGTTAGAAAGTTTTTTCCGTAATTCCAGCTTGCTTCTCTCCTTGGTTGGTTCCCATCCGTTGTTTCTTGTCTTGCTTTCTGGTGCTTTGGAAAATAGGTTGACCTCCCCCCCACTTCTGACACTCCCTCCCCCTCAATATTCTGGAATAATTGCTATCATGTCACCTCTAGTACTTCTTTTCTCTAGACTGGACAGACCCCAATTCCTGCCATCGTTCTTCATATGTTTTAGTCTCCAGGCCTTTGATCGTCTTAGTTGCTCTTCTCTGCCCTTTTTCCCATGTGACACCTCTCCTGCGCAAGCTGCATTGGTTACCAGTGGTCTTCCGGGTGCATTTCAAGGTATTGGTTTTCATCTTTAAAGCGCTCCATGGCTTAGGGCCTGGGTACATATGAGACCACCTTCTGCCACCGATAACCTCCCACTGGCCAATACGCTCTCACAGAGAGGGTCTCCTCAGGGTGCGTCGGTCAGGCAATGTCGACTGGCGACCCCCAGGGGGAGAGCCTTCTCTGTGGGGGCACCCGCCCTCTGGAACGAGCTACCCCCAGGGATACGACTGACCCCGGATCTCCGTACTTTCCGCAAGGCCCTGAAGATTTTTCTATTTCAGCAAGCCGGGCTGGCTTAAAAAGATTTTAATGGGTTAATTTTAGTGAGGGGTTTTAAAATTGGGGAAGCCAAAACTGATTTAATTATGTTTTTAAATTATTTTAAGTTTCATATTGTATGTATTTTAATTCTTGGCTGTTCACCGCCTTGAGTCCTTCGGGAGAAGGGCGGTATACAAATTTAATAAATACTAATACTAATACTAAAAGTCTCAACATCTTTTTTATATATGTATTATGGTGACCAAATCTGGACACAGCGGTCCCAGGTGTAACTTTACTAAAGCTTTATTAAAGCGATACTAATACCGCTTCAAAAACAGATTACACGGAGCTCGGATTTTTTTCTTTAAAACACACACACACACTCATACCGTCCATGAAGCTGATGGCAGAGAAACGTGACGCAAATCTAGGAGACTTTGTCTCTGAACTGCTTTTAAATACCTTTTCTTATGAAACCTTAGCCCCCATCCATGCTGAAAGAGAAAACACCGAGGGGGAACGGAGGAATGAAACGTAAGGAATAATCACGGGTCATTTTGATGAGATGTAAAGATAGTTTTATAATACGGCATATGATTCCAGGGAGGGGGGGGGGGAAGCAGGGGTGGGGGGGGCAGAGAAAGGGAGCGTCAAAGGATCTCTTGGTAAGTATAGATTTTGCATCAGGTTACTGTAGGCAATCAGTGAGCTTTTAGGTTCAGCTTTCCTCTGCTTCATTGCTTCGTTGTAGAAATCCCAAAGCGTTATGATTAATTACTCCCCGTAGATTCACATATTTCAAAGGAAAAAAAAGAGAGAGAGAGAAAGAGAGAGAACGAGAGAGAAGGATGTATGGCAAGAAAGCAGAACTGAAGAGTGAAGAGTTCAAAGGCCTAATTTTTGTGAATGCAGAGGATGCTGAAGGCCGAGGGGAGAATTTCACACAAGGAAAGGAAAGGAAAGGAAAGAAAGGAAAGGAAAGGAAAGGAAAGAGGAAAAAGGAAAAAGGAAAGGAAAAAGGAAAAAGGAAAGGAAAAAGGAAAGGAAAGAGGAAAGGAAAGGAAAGGAAAGGAAAGGAAAAGGAAAGGAAAGGAAAGGAAAGGAAAGGAAAGGAAAGGAAAGGAAAGGAAAGGAAAGGAAAGGAAAGGAAAGGAAAGGAAAAATATGTTTATTCTGAGAGAGAGAGAGAGAGAGAGAGAGAGAGAGAAGGCTGTATGGCAAGAAAGCAGATCTGAAAAAGAGTTTCAAAGGCCTAATTTTTGTGTGAATGCAGAGGATGCTGAAGGCCGAGGGAAGAATTTCACAAAAGGAAAGGAAAGGAAAGGAAAGGAAAGGAAAGGAAAGGAAAGGAAAGAGGAAAGAGGAAGAAAGGAAAAAGGAAAAAGGAAAAGGAAAAAGGAAAGGAAAAAGGAAAAAGGAAAGGAAAAAGGAAAAGAAAGAGGAAAGGAAAGGAAAGGAAAGGAAAGGAAAGGAAAGGAAAAGGAAAGGAAAGGAAAGGAAAGGAAAAGGAAAGGAAAGGAAAAGGAAAGGAAAGGAAAGGAAAGGAAAGGAAAGGAAAGGAAAGGAAAAATATGTTATTCTGAGAGAGAGAGAGAGAGAGAGAGAGAGAGAAGGCTGTATGGCAAGAAAGCAGATCTGAAAAAGAGGTTTCAAAGGTCTAATTTTTGTGAATGCAGAGGATGCTGAACGCCGAGGGGAGAATTTCACACAAGAAAAGAAAAGAAAAGAAAAGAAAAGAAAAGAAAAGAAAAAGAAAAGAAAAGAAAAGAAAGGAAAGGAAAGGAAAGGAAAGGAAAGGAAAGGAAAGGAAAGGAAAGGAAAGGAAAGGAAAGGAAAGGAAGAAAGGAAAAGGAAAGGAAAGGAAAGGAAAGGAAAGGAAAGGAAAAGAAAAAATATGTTTATTCTGAGAGAGAGAGAAGGCTGTATGGCAAGAAAGCAGATCTGAAAAAGAGTTTCAAAGGTCTAATTTTTGTTAATGCAGAGAATGCTGAAGGCTGAGGGGAGAATTTCACACTAATTGTTAAGCAACCCATGGACATACACACACATCCAAAGTTTACCCTCTACCTACCAATTACTATCATTTAATCGATTACTTTATCATTTTTTTAAAAAAAATAATAACTTGCCTCTGTTCATCTAGCAATTCCTGCTAGATGTGTGAGGATTACAATGTCCAGGATCCCCAGCCCAGCATGGTCTTTCTGGAGATCTGGGCTCTCTGGATTCACTTAGATGGAGAACGTGAGTGCATAAAAAAAATTTTTCTCTATGGATGAGTTCCCCCAAGGCTTTGTGAGTTCTCACAAAGCACAACCTTTGTGAGAACGCAATGCAAAAATTGGACGATGTTGAGAGCAGTGTGAGACCCGCACCATGCAAATGCTTCGATATGTGCGCTGGTCAGACTGCAATGCTGGTTGTCACATCCTACCAAGAATGTAAATGGCACATTTTTCAGAACGGAGCGATCTGGACATTGAGGGATCTAAAAACTCTGTTTTACAGAAGAACGTTTGAAAGAACTGGGGTATCTGTAATCTGAAGAAAGGATTAAGGGAGATGAGATGTTCACGAGTCAAAAAGAGGGCTGTGAAAATATCTACAGACCCCTCGCATCCTGGACATCAACTGTTTCAACTCCTACCTTCAAAACGACGCTATAGAGCACTGCACACCAGAACAACTAGACACAAGGACAGTTTATTCCCGAACGCCATCACTCTGCTAAACAAAGAATTCCCTCAACACTGTCGAACTATTCGTTAACTCTGGACTACTATTAATCTTCTCATCCTCATCGTTCCCACCACCCATCTCCTCCCACTTATGACAGTATGACTGTAACTTTGTTGCTTGCATCCTTACGATTTATATTGATATTGTTTCCTGATTGCTTATTTGTACCCTATGACTCTCATTAAGTGTTGTCCCTTATGATTCTTGACGAACGTATCTTTTCTTCTTATGTACACTGAGAGCACATGCACCAAGACAAATTCCTTGTGTGTCCAATCACACTTGCCTGAATTGATGTTCTGTTCTATTTCTATTTCTATTTCTATTTCTATTTCTATTTCTATTTCTATTCTTAGTCTTAGTCTTAGTCTTAGTCTTAGTCTTAGTCTTAGTCCTAGTCCTAGTCCTAGTCCTAGTCCTAGTCCTAGCCTTTTCTTTTCTTTTCTTTTCTTTTCTTTTCTTTTCTTTTCTTTTCTTTTCCTATTCCTATTCGTAATCCTAGTCCTAGTCCTAGCCTTTTCTTTTCTTTTCTTTTCTTTTCTTTTCCTATTCCTATTCGTAGTCCTAGTCCTAGTCCTATTCTTAGTCCTAATCCTAATCCTAGTCCTAGTCTTTTCCTATTCCTATTCCTATTCCTATTCCTATTCCTATTCCTATTCCTATTCCTATTCCTATTCTTATTCCTAGTCTAGTCTTTTCCTTTTCCTATTCCTATTATTCCTATTCCCATTCCCATTCCCATTCCCATTCCCATTCCCATTCCCATTCCCATTCCCATTTCCATTCCATTCCATTCCATTCCATTCCATTCTGGTCTTCAGCCATCTCAAAAATAAGTTTTAACTCTGGGTGGTACTTTCTCAAATATTGCCAGTATTGTCACATGATCTCAGGGTTTCCATGCCAGTATTTGTGGACTGGTCACAATTATAGAGGTGCAGGTTAAGTGTGAATAACACACTCTTTCACAAGGAAACTAGCATCTCAGAGCATCTCCGTCTGGCAAGGGAATTTTTCTTTCAAACATGTTCAAACATTCTACATTTGGGGTGGGGTGGGGGGGTGTTTAAAGAAATACAGAAATATTCAACTCTACCAGCCTGTACAGAAACTGCTTTTTTTGCAACAGTACAGGTAAAACACAGGATTTGTAAGATTGAAAGATCTACTCTTTTTAAATCCCCAAACAAAACTCACTTCTGGGTTCTTGAGCTAACGATTTTAAAACTTTAGATGGACTCTTTGTTTCTTGCTCTTTTAAAAAGAGCAATTCATTTAACCTTAATGGGCAAAAGACACGTTGCAAAGCTGTGAATTGTGCAACTTCTACTTGCTGGAAACGAGGACGAATTTATCAAGATGTAGATCTCCTTTGCTTTTTAAAAGGAGCTCAGACGTCAATCGCTTGCCCTTTCTGACGGTGAAAGGCGGAGTGACCCCCAAATTTAAACCCCGGCCTGACTGCTGTCTATCTTCCAGCCGGCCTTTTTTTTTTTACCAATGGCTTCACTCCTCTTCTGAAGTTCCTTGACCGTTTCAATCTGGCCGGTCTATAGTGAATACGGTGAATGGCTTAGAACCAACCAAAGGAAACCCTTCTATCTTCTCAAAGAAGCTAGGCAGTCAGAAGTTTGCCACGCAAGCCATATGAATGGGTCTCGTCTCACTGGCTTTCGCCCTGCTCGCCTAAGGATCTGTAAATGTTCCTGGGCTTTTTAAAATCTTTCAGAGTTCAAGAGGACAGCAGAAGGGAAATGGGGGGGACTGGGGGAGAGAAGAGAGCCAATGTGACAATTCGCAAGAAAAAAAGCTGAGGAGGAAGGAGGGAAGGGAAGGAAGGAAGGAAGGAAGCAAGAAAGGAAAGGAAAGGAAGGAAGGAAGGAAGGAAGGAAGGGAGGGAGGGAGGGAGGGAGGGAGGGAGGGAGGGAAGGAAAGAAGGGAGGAAGGGAGGGAGGGGAGGGAGGGAAATAAAGGAAAGGAAAGGAAAGGAGGGAGGGAGGAAGGAAAGAAGGAAGGAAGGACGGAAGGGAAGGAGGGAGGGAGGGAAGGAAGGAAGGAAAGGAAAGGAAAGGAAAGGAAAGGAAAGGAAAGGAAAGGAAAGGAAAGGAAAGGAAAGGAAAAGGAAAGGAAAGGAAAGGAAAGGAAAGGAAAGGAAAGGAAAGGAAAGGAAAGGAAAGGAAAGGAAAGGAAAGGAAAGGAAAGGAAAGGAAAGGAAAGGAAAGGAAAGGAAAGGGAAAGGAAAGGAAAGGAGGGAGGGGGGAAGGAAAGAAGCAAGCAAGCAAGGAAGAGAACGAAGGAAGCAAGCAAGCAAGGGAGGGAGGGAAGGGAAGGGAAGGGAAGGAAGGAAGGCCGGAACGAAGGAAGGAGGGAATGAAGGAAGGAAGCAAGCAAGGAAAGGAAGGAAGGAAGGAAAGAAGGGAAGGAAAGAAGGAAGCAAGCAAGCAAGAAAGGGAAGGGAAGGGAAGGGAAGGGAAAGGAAAGGAAGGAAGGGAAGGAAAGGAAGGAAGGGAAGGAAGGAAAAAACCCAGATGGAGAATTAACTTTTCAGATTGTATATTGCGATACCTTTTTTCTTCAGAAATGTTCTTCTATTCGCAAGCGAGCTTTGGCGAACGCGAGGGTTTTGTAAAAACTTCACAGCTGTGGCAATCTGGCAAAAAGGTGGAGAAAAGAACAAGGGGAATTTAAAACGGGATTCATCAGGATTCAGATTCCCACCCAACTGCGCTCTCAATTTTTTTTTTTTTTTTTTTTTACAACAAATACCCGGTTACCAGTAAATTTAAGTACATCGGTAATTTAACTCTGAGGCAGATCTATATCGGAGAGTTCCAAAAGGCGAATTTTTGTGCTCTACGGCAGAGATGCTCATTTCAAGAGCAATCAAACGGTGCCAGCTTTTTGAAGCTTGGAAGAACATGAATATAAACAGTCAAGGAAAGAGGAAATGAAGGAGCGACGCGGAGCAACAAGAGTTACTGTAGGGTGGTACTTTACAAAGAATGAGAGAGCAATTTGTTGGCCACTAAAGACGTAACAACCTAGAAATGGGTATTTAACAATTCCAAAAAGGCTCAGGTGTCTGTGGTTAAAACTGTTATTTCTTAAAACAGGAGTCAGCAACCGGTGGCTCTGGAGCCGCATGTGGCTCTTTCATCCCTCTGCTGCAGCTCCCTGTTGCTAGTCGGCTCAACAATTGATAGGGCTTTGGGTTAGAACCGGTAGAGGAAAAAGGTTACTCCGCTAGATGAAGACTCTATGGTGGGGGAACCGGACTTCCGGTCAGCAGAGGAAAAAGGACGCCGTGTTAGGAGGGGACTCTATGGTGGGGGAACCGGACTTCCGGTCAGCAGAGGAAAAAGGACGCCGTGTTAGGAGGGGACTCTATGGTGGGGGAACCGGACTTCCGGTCCGCTCTAGAATTGAACGGGAGCTTCCAGTTAGGACCTTTGCGGCTCTTTGAGTGTTTAAGGTTGCCGACCCTTGTCTTAAGACAACAAAAAGGAGAGTAAGGTAAGTAAAGGCAGGAGCAAAAAAAGGAAGGCAACATTTTGATCTTTATTTCAACTTTCTAAGATTTCAATCATTCTGCACTGTGATCTAATACTCCGCAGGAGTTTGTGGTCTGTTTTTTTTTCCCCTTCTGCCCAAAAATATAAACCCGGGGAACCACTGCAGAACACGGAGTGCCACTTGCTTTGAAGAGCAAAGCTGGCCCAATCTCTGTTTTGATCCCTCAGAAAACACTTTTTCCTCAATCTGGCTTCCTTCCGGCGCACTGAATTAAAACACCTATTATCCCAAATCGCTCGGGATAAAAATGGCCTAAAGTCGTTTTGTTAATTAGTACGTGTTTGCTTTTTCCCCCCTTTTTTTAAAGCCCAAAAGCAGCATGGAAAGTGTGTTTTAGCAAATGGCAGCTTTCAAGCCCTTCAGGGGATGGTATGGCCTCTTCCGCGGTGAGGTCGGCAGTTCAGCGGTTCGAATCCCAAGTGCCGTGTATAACGGGGGCGAGCTCTCGTGACTTGTTCCAGTTTCTGCCAACCTAACAGTTCGAAAGCATGTTAAAAAAAAATGTAGGTAGAAAAATAGGGACCACCTTTGGTGGGAAGGGAACAGCGTTCCGTGCACCTTTGGTGTTGAGTCATGCTGACCACATGACCAAGAAGATGTCTTCGGACAGCGCTAGCTCTTCGGCTTTGAAATGGAGAGGAGCGCCGCTCCCCTAGATGCGGGAACGACAAGCACATATGTGCGAGGGGAATCTTTGCCTTATTGTCATTTCCTAGAAAGCCAACTGAGACCATGGTGGCCTCTGATCATCATCCTGACTGCAGATCGGCCTTTGATTTCCAATTCTGGGCCCTGTCTTGTATAACCTTCTACGAAAGATGGTCTTAAAAAACTTTTGAGGCGGGGGAGAAAACTCAACCCAGATGCATTGCCATAACTCAAGGGAAAGTTGGCCTTCACCTGGTTTTCCAGAGATGCATCTTAGGTCAAAGAGTGAAAGTTTTGTTGGCTTTTAATGGCTCTTTTGATGTACTCCTTGTGCATTCCATCAACGTTGTGTATGCATGTGCAACACAAACAGACCCCCTCCCCATCTTAAATGGCATCTCTTATTTCTTTAAATACATTAATCAGTCTTGTGTAGGCAAAACTGATCCATCGGACAATGCAATAAACATGAATTATCATCTATCCAACATGCATAATGGCTTAAAAAAACATAATAGCAGGTGTAGTTTAAATGATTAGCTATTACACCTGCGGTGCGTCTGATTCAATTGGGGGAAATCAACTTTAATAGGTTAAAAGGTTTAGATCACCCGGCTTCTCCCTTAAAGTGGCTGTAGAGAGGGTATGATGGAGTACGCTGTCATTACTAATTCATTTTTAAAAAAAAAAAAGCAGGGAGGGGAATATAGCAAGGCACAGCATTATAAGAGCTAATCTAATTTAGACATCAGGTAAAGTAGAGAAAACACCTTTTTAAAAAGCATGATAAATGAATTTGAGAGGGGGGAGATGAAATTCTATCTTTTTTCCCTCCTTTTTTTTAATTTTTAACGGGAAATTTGACCAAGTCTCCCAGCATACTTGGAATCGAAGAGAAAAAAAAAACAACGACGTGGGTGAGAGGGAGGGGGAGGAGAGTGGAAAGAGAGAACGCCGTCTCTTTATAAAGTTTAGCCTTCCATCATTTCAAATCATAAAATAATATGAATTTAACCATGCCCACCTTCCCCGCCACGCGAAAAGCGCCTCTTTGATCTTGTTTATTGCCCCTCTCGTTGATCTGCCTCGCTGGAAATGCCAGCGACGGGGAAATTGCACATTTAAGCGTCAATGGGTACCGCTTGCAACAAAAGGCAGAAGGGTAAACAGTACAAATTAATAACCTGTGGGGGGGGGGGAAAGGAGGAGGAGAGGGGGGGAAAAAAGTGCTGAACCAGAGAGATGTCCGAATAAAGCAGATACGGAGATGTGCCAGCGTTATCAAAAGCGACTTTGCTTCCGTTATTAATCACCGGCTCCTCCTGGAACTTTTGGATGGGCCCTTGTTCTTTCTTTCTTTTTTTTTTTTCCTTTTTTTTTTGCAGCCGAAGGAGGGGAAGGCCGAGAGACCAAAATGCTTACTCAAGACTTGGCAGGAGGAGGCAAACTTTCAAACAAACAAAACAAAACCGAAAAAAAAAAAAAAATCTCCCCCGTTTGTACGGCTTCATTAAACTTAAAAGTTTTAACGCTCTTTGGCTGGAGAGCAATGACGTTTATGGACCATCAGCCATTAAGGGATCGTCGAGTAAGGCCGCAGGGCAGAGATTCCCAATTTTTATGGGCCACTGGGGGAGTGGGAGGGGGTGGGGGGGGGGTTGAGAAAGCCATCGTCCACAGTTGGACGCGGTCCTAACCCTCCCTTAATCAAAGCCTCTTTCTTGTATTGTAAGAGTGGGAATCGATGGACCAAAGTCCTATTCTATGAGTGTAATTTCCCTGCCTCGTTTAGGAGAACGTAATCCTCGGAGTAGTGAAAACAAGAGGCAAACTTTACAAATAGGATAGGATAGGATAGGATAGGATAGGATAGGATAGGATAGGATAGGATAGGATAGGACAGGACAGGACAGGACAGGACAGGACAGGACAGGACAGGACAGGACAGGACAGGACAGGACAGGACAGGACTAGAATAGAATAGAATAGAATAGAATAGAATAGAATAGAATAGAATAGAATAGAATAGAATAGAATAGAATAGAATAGAATAGAATAGAATAGAATAGAATAGAATAGAATAGAATAGAATAGAACAGAACAGAACAGAACAGAACAGAACAAGAAAAGAATCAAATAGAACAGAACAGATTTAGAACAAGAATAGAAGATAGGAATAGGAATAGGAATAGGAATAGGAATAGGAATAGGAATAGGATAGGATAGGATAGGATAGGATAGGATAGGATAGGATAGGATAGGATAGGATAGGATAGGATAGGCTAGAATAGAATAGAATAGAATAGAATAGAATAGAATAGAATAGAATAGAATAGAAACAGAATTCTTTATTGGTCAAGTGTGATTGGACACACAAGGAATTTGTCTTTGGTGCATACGCTCTCAGTGTACATAAAAAGACAAAATACATTTGTCAAGAATCATAAGGGACAACACTTAATGATAGTCATAGGGTACAAATAAGATGCCTGCAGAGATGCTATGATGGGACAAACCTTCTGAGTTTTCATCCTGGTGCCACCATTATAGGAAACATGAGTGCCTATCTCAGTATCTGGTCCAGTATCACCAAGGCTTCCTCAGGGAAAGGAGTTGACATTTCTCTCTGCTTTCAGACGATGCCATGGCATGCTTGAAGGGAGATTTTGCAAACGTCCGATGGACCAGAGGGTTTTCGTCCTTGTGGTTCAGGCCGTGACTACACGGTCTCATCCATCATCCTTTCTACAGCTCTAGCTACGCTAAAAATCTCGGTGAGCAACAATGCCTATGAGGTCAAAGGTTGAACGGATAAACTACCTCCTTGTGGATGCAATTCCAGCTTGATCATGCTTTCTTTTTAAACTTAGAAACCATTCTTAAGCAATCCGTTTTAACACCGGTTCCATCCGCTCAATTCTTTCGGATGCTTTCTCTTGTGCGTTGTTACTTATTGTTTGCTCATTTCGGTGCTGTTGCTGTTTTTTAATCCTATGTATCTTTGTTACAATCTGCAGTCACAACGCTAAATGGATACGCTGTTCCCAAATGGCATTCTTTGGACATTGGGACAAAAAGGCCTTTTTGGAGTATGGCCAGGATAAAATAAGTCTTTTCTCAGAGGGCAAATATCATTGTTTTCGGAGTATAAGATGCTCGGGATGGTAAGACGCGCCTACCTTTTTTGGGGGAAGGAAACAAGAGGAAAAAAAAAATCTGCCTCTGCTTCCCAGCATCCATCCAGTATTCATCTGGCCCCAAATGAATTTACCTTCAGAAGTAAGACACACTTCTGAACAAAATGCTCCTTATTTTTACCACTAGAATTCACATAGTGCCCGGAGGCATACTGGAAATTTATTCTGAAATACGTTTTATAGGGTATTAAGTTCCCCCAACTTTTAAAAATGGACTTTTCCAAGGTCCCAGTGACAGTTTGTTCATCACGTTGATACCACAGCTCATCTCTGGGCAGGGTACATCGGAATCCAGCCACATAAACCAACATTAAAACTTGTCTCATAGTTTAAAACGTGAATAATAGCCGGAAGGAATATTATAACTTGATCATTCTTTTATTGGCACAGTTTTGAGGAAGGTGGGTGCAAAATACCCTTCCTGATCCCTCTTTAAACGCCTTAAAGTGTGTAAAGGTTTTATCACGGAGACAAGCTCCCTGCCGTCTAACTCATACACAGCCTACACGGGGATTACAACTGATTTTAAAATTTACACAGAATCACTGGGTGTCTAAGTGGCTTTGCTGACCTAAAATTGAAGAAACAGAACTTTTCTACCCCAAATTCACAAGGCTACCCTGTTTCCCCAAAAATAAGACATCCCCTGATAATAAGCCCAATCGAGCTTTTGAGCACATGCCCTCCCTGAAAATAAGCCCTCCCCGAAAATATTTAAATGCATGAGCAGCTGGTCCCCGCCATTTCCTCTGGTTAGGGTTAGGGAGACAGAGCTGGAAATCAGGTAAGAAGGCAAGAGGAGCCCCGTTTTGCTCCATGCGCCCCAAAATAATAAGAATACAAAAAATAAGGCCAAGCGCTTATTTCAGGGGTTCAAAAAAAATATAAGACAGGGTCTTATTTTGGGGGAAACACGGTATTTCCGATAAATACCGAGAGCTCAGTTTTTATTCCACGCACAGGACCGGAGGGGAGGGGGGGAATGGCAGAGAAGTTACCACGAAGGGAAGAAGCCCAGTGCAACAGATCTACTTCCCAATAAAGCCGTTCTATCAAAAAATGAAATCGCTCCATTAACAAGAACTAAATTATTTAAAAGGCCTCCTCCATCATCTTTTTGCTAAAGGCCTATTGATTGAAAATGACATTACAAAATTATAGCTAAGAAAGTAGAGAGATTCGCCTGCTCCCACCATCAGACACAGCTTCTATAGAGATTATCCTTGGCTGCTATATCTGCAACAGACAAAAAAACACCCCCATTATCTATATCCTCAAATTTCTAGGGACCATGAAAATACAGTGGGTCTGAGGGATTTTTGCCACGGTTATCTTAAAATCGTTACTGGCTATCCGTTCTCTGGAAAAATCGGTACTCAAACATTATCTGACTCTGCTTCCGAGATCAAACCAATACGCCGACATTGTTTTTCAACCCAGAAATTAACCCTTTTGCTTTTAGTTTGCGCAATCACACTGAAATATAAAATCGCCACACGGGCTGAATATGTAAAGTATCATCAACTTCTCCAACACAGAAATAGAAAGATTAGAAAAGAAATCCATCTTGGCCCGCTGTGGCAAAGGAGCTTCTAGATTGAGAGCTGGTCTAAGGCTTCGTGTGAATTAAACTGCGGTCACAAACTTTTATCGCCGGGTTTCCGTCCTCAAGACTTGGTTGTGAGATCTATAATGGGCCTCAATTCCTCCAAGGATATTCCCGGAAAGAAATTTAAGTGTCCATTCTTAACCTGAGATTGTACAGCCATTACATCCCCTCCTTTGTTATCTGTGGATCTAATTCAGCTTCTAACTATAGATCGCTCAGGGGTGCTAAGCTCGATTTCATTGGAGGGTTGCATCAGGGTTGTGTTTGATGGCTGGGGGTGGGGGTGCATGGCCGGGGTGGACATGGCTGGCTCGATGCCACTCATATCAAGGGCGCTTGTGGTGGCCCAAGTACTCTGCCAGCGAAAACGGGCTCCCGAGCGCCGTTTTCGGCTGCCACAGCCTCCTGCAACACTCCGCCAGCCGAAACGGAGCTTGGGAGAATGTGGCCCTCCCGAGCTCCATTTTCACTGGCAGAAACACTGAGGGCCAGTCCTTAGCTGTTTCCAGACCAATCCCCCGGGGCCAGATCGAAGCACCCTACAGGTCCAATCCGGCCCCCGGGCCTTGAGCTTGACACCTCTGATATTATAACTGAAGTGAGAGAAAATGAGTAGTAGCTTGTAGTCTATTCAGTTCAGAATTCCCCACGGTATCCTCATTCTTGTGTTTATGTGAATATCGTGGTACCATCGGGGGGAAAAGTTACACTTAAAAGCAGCTACTGTGAGATGCTGAAATTCAGGAATGTTGCATGTGATGTGATGTGATTCATGAAGATCAAGCAGGTTTTATAGAAGGTAGATATATGAAGGACAATGTCAGGCAACTCATAGACTTATTGGAATATCTTGATAAAAATAAACAGACTTCTGCGGTGCTGGTGTTTTTGGATGCGGAAAAGGCCTTTGATCGAGTCACGGCTGTGAATTATTGTCATTCCCAGTCCAAAAGGCTTCACAAACAGTCTTTCAGGGGAGTGTTTATAAACACCCATCTTATCTCCCATGGAATGCTGCCAGAGAACTAATTGCCAAACGCAGGGCAAGGCCAAACTTAGCGCAGAGTCAAACAGAACTTTCCAAAGCTTGAACCGATCAGATGAACTGATTGTTTCCTGCAAAAGCTCACGTCCCGTTCGCTCCTCTTTTATGTCTTATGGGAGGGGTCAATCATCTCCAAGCCTTACTCCCAAGTCGACCCTGTTTTCTTAATTGTTCTTGTCTTCTGGCAGTTCTGTGCATGCGCACAATGGGAACAGGGTCCTGCTGTTCTTCTGCCTTGCTGATGTCAGACTCCGGAGGCTCCGGAGACTCTGGAGGCAGCACATAACTATCAGATGGCCTTGGCTCCCTCTCTGCCTCTGATGTAGAGCCCTCATCCGAGCTTTCCCCAGACTCCAGGACTGGCCCATGTTCCTACCCAACCTCCTCACTGTCCGAATCTGTTGCCAGCTCTGCTGGCCACTGGCAGGCCACAATACATCCATCGTATCTCTGGGGCAGCTCTAAAATGCCAATCCCCATTTTTGTCTTTCAATTCGTAATACACACGGACCGGATGGATTAACTGACAGATCTGCTGGGATTTAGTTCAGAAGAAGCAAAAGCCACTTCCATAATGTCACCATGACCTCACGGTAACACCCACCTGTTAATTTTTGGGGAGGGAAGGTGAGAAAATGCAGCGTTTTAAGCCAGGCAAGAAGTTTGGGGGTGGTGGTGGGGGAAATCCCAACTCTCGTCAAGACTAGCTTGACAAATATGGTCATCAGTGGCACCGGGAAATAGTTGCAAAGCAGCTGTTAATCAGGGTAACACATTGAGGAACGCTGATGCTAGCAGTTGTGGAAAAATGCAAGAGGCTAATTATGAAACCATATATCTTGCTAAAGAGACATCGTGCCTCTAGATTCCAGATACAGCTTTCTCAGAATAAAAAAAATCCTGGGTTGGCTGGATCGGCACCCGTCTATGTACGGCGACCACTGACAGATCCATCAACCAGGGGATCACTTTCGATTCAATATTTGAGGAGGCAGGTAAATGTCTCCCCTCTCCTCCCTCCCCCCTTCGTTGCTTATTTGCAACTAAGACTATAAAACAAGAACTATTTCATCCTTAAACCCCACCAGCTCCAAATATAAAAATGTGGTGGGTGGGTGGGTGGTTTTTTTTTTTTCCTTTAATCACCGGGTAGGAAGGTGCTGTAAAAAAGAAAAAGAAACAAAAAAACAGCCGTGCAGGTGTGATTAAAGACGCTGCTTGAGATGTAATGTCTACGGGTTTCTATGCCACAAATCATCCAGGTGTTCTGTTTTGCAATACAGAAGCCACTTTACTGGTTCTGGCTCTTTGTTTTCCTTGCAACTGGAGACTTAGGATGATGATGGGAAGGATTCAAGAGTATTAAAATATTAAAAATTAAATTTATCAGGAAGGAAGCTAGATGATCTAGCTGACCAAGGGAGGTACTAATACCAGCCTATAAAGCCTTAGTAAGACCACACCTAGAGTACTGCATCCAGTTTTGGTCACCACACTATAAAAAAGATGTGGAGACTCTAGAAAGAGTGCAGAGAAGAGCAACCAAGAGGATTAGGAGACTGGAGGCTCAATCATACGATGAACGGTTGCAGGAACTGGGCCCGGCTAGTCTAATAAAGAGAAGGACCAGGGGAGACAGGATAGCAATATTTGAGGGGCTACCAAAGAGAGGAGGGGGTCAAGCTATTTTCCAAAGCACCTGAAGGCCAGACAAGGAACAATGGATGGAAACTGATCAAGGAGAGATTCAACCTGGAAATAAGGAGGAATTTCCTGACAGTGAGAACAATCAAACCATGGAACAGAAGTTGCCTTCAGAAATTGTGGGAGCTTCATCCCTGGAAGCTTTCAAGAAGAGACTAGACTGCCATCGGTCAGAGATGGTGCTTCGTCAGGGGGTTGGACTAGATAACCTACAAGGTCCCTTCCAACTCTGTGAAGGTGATCCATCAGCTGTTTCTGGATGATAGGAAGGTGCCTCTGGCCCCACTAAAAACTTTATTTTCTTTTTCTTTTTTCATGAGATGAAACGGACCAGAGTTCTGACAGTTTCTCTTTCTGGTCCAAAGGACAAAGAGGGAAATTAAACTGTGCTCCCACTGGGATCACATGGAGAAGATGAGGGGAAGGGAGGGGGTCCACTGCAGGACAAGGCAAGCGATGGCAACTCTACATCCTGAAAAACCCACCGCCAGGATGAAATGGAGGCCTTTGAACTCAGGTGCTGGGGAAGACTCCTGCGAGTCCCTTGGACTGCAAGGCGATCCAACCGGTCAATCCCAGAGGAGATCAACCCTGACTGCTCTTTAGAAGGCCAGATCCTGAAGAGGAAACTCAAATACGTTGGCCACCTAATGAGAAGGAAGGACTCCCTGGAGAAGAGCCAAATGCTGGGAACGATGGAGGGCAAAAGAGGAAGGGGATGGCAGAGAAGGAGGTGGCTGGATGGAGTCACCGAAGCTGTTGGGGTGAGCTTAAAGGGACTCCAGGGGATGGTAGAGGACAGGAAGGCCTGGAGGAATGTGGTCCATGGGGTTGCGATGGGTTGGATACGACTTCGCGACTAACAACAATAAGGATGAAAAGCTTGCTTTCCTGGCAAGGGTGACAGGATTAAGGAAGCTGGGGAAATCCATCGATCAAGGGTCATGTTAACTATTGTATGTAGAGAACACCTTGGCCATCATCACTGCCAATGGTGGAGGATGGGAGTGGCTTCTTAACCCAAAGCCTGGTGGGAGAGAAGGAGCTTCAGGTGAATTGAAATGAGCCAACTAGGCTAATTAATAGTGACTTTCCTGAGTATGGTAATCTATATGTTTATATGCACCTGCAATCACAAACACTGATTCATTAGGAGTTGCCCGAAATGATCATCTGTAAACTTGTGCCTCCTATTTGATTTGGACTTCAACTTCCATAATCCCCAGCTATCCTGTTAGTAATAGCAGCAGTTCCTCCAGACTGTTTTTAAGATGACACGATCGGACGCTTGGATCTTCACCGACTCAATCTAGAAATGTGGGACAGGACAATAAGCATCACCGGTCCACGCCACCTCTCAATTCAAGGTCACGGGGAAGATAATGAAGCCAGCAAGTCTACATATACAGGCTAGATAAGGGTGGGCTTGCTAGCTGGGGGGGGGGGGATTCTGGGAGTTGAAGTCCGTCGTGCATCTTAAAGTTGCCAAGGTTGAGAAACACTGAACTCTCTAAGCAGGGGTGGGCTTCAAAAATTTTACCAAGAGGTTCTTTCACCCGGTGGCCATGGGGAGTGTGGCCTAGTCAGCTTCCTGCACTACGGCAGGGGAGGTTGGTTTGCCCTCCCCGGGCTCCGGAGGCTTTCCCTGAGCCTCCGGAAACAGCCTCCCCAGGCTCCAGAGGCCCTCTGGTGGCTGAAAATGGACACGTTTCTGGCCTTCCCAAACTTCCAATAGGCCCATTTTTCACCTTCCCTGAGCCTCCTTGCGCGCCCTCCCCTTACCTGCATCCAAAACGGGCCACGTAGGGACTCTTGGGAGGGGCGGGGCGGGATGGCCGGGGCCAGCCAGGAGTGGGATTCATAGGTTCTCTGAACTGCACAGAATTTCAGCTAGAGGTTCTCCCGAACCCCTGTGAACCTTCGGCAGCCCATCCCTAAGGCTAGAGGTGGGGGGAAAGAACCTGGGATATCAAATTTAAATACCACCGCTTCCCTGACTCTTTGCTGCCACCTAACACTCATCCATATTTCTATAACCTGGATCCGGTACGCAGAATATCTCCCCCCACCCCACCCCGCTTCCGTCACCAAGCCTGTAAGCGTTGGCGCAGGAAATAAACGAAGAGGTTGCAACCAAACTATTTCAAGCAAAGTGAACGCAGGAACTGAAATTCTTTGGGACGGGTGGGGGGGAGGGGGGGGGAGAGGAGAATGGGATGTAAATGATGCCGCCGTGGCATTACAGCGCAAAAGGGGGAATACACGGTTTACCTATAAATAGCTCTGAAGAAGAGAGGTTCATTAGTAACCGCCGAATTAGTATTCGGCGATGATTGCAAGAAAAGAAACAGGCTAAACAACGTTCAATGTTAAAAAGAGGTAGCCCACAGAACATGTCAGTGGAGATGAGATTCCCACGCTGCCTTTTTTTTTCTTGGTTGCGTGTCCTGGGTGAATCCAGACCCCCCCCCACCTCCTCCGTGGTTTGCAATCCGTGGCTTTTGGAGTGCTGATCCTAACCGATTCGCCTTAAACCTTGGGGTTTAGCGTACGGGCAAGTTACCCAGTGACATTCATTTCAGGGAGATTTATTCCCTGCTAAGTGGGAATAGAACTACATTTTTATGGATCATGTAGTTTAAATCCACAGCAAAGAGTGCCTTCCATATGTCATCTTCAAAGTGCTATAAAACTCCCTTTGTCAAAGCCAAGTGATATATCTATCAAACAATGCTTAGAGAAATTTGGGGGGGGGGATTTGGAGGGAGAGAAATTGGAGAGGGGGGGGTATGATGTGGGTGTTGACATTGTTTGCTTTCCCGGGGTCCTTCTTCCCCCAACTGATAAAATGTTATTAAAAGGTATTAGGACGCACTCATTAATCCTGCACACCACCCAAGAACAGCTTCGGGACTGCCTTCAATCACATAGCTCCCAGCGACCGGTAAGATCCCACAGAGTTGGTCTCCTCCGGGTCCCGCCAGCTGGCGGGCCTGCGGGGGAAAGCCTTCTCTGTGGCTGCCCCAGCTCTCTGGAACCGGTTACCTCCTGAGTTCTGGACCATCCCCACCCTATTGGCCTTCCGGAAAGCAATGAAGACCTGGCTGTTCCGGGGGCCGTTGATCTCGCTGTTGCGATCTGGCGAGATCCGGCCATGGATGGTGCGCATGGGTTTTTAATGTTTTTAAAATGTTTTTTTATAATTTTTTTAAAAAATAATTTTTCTATGTTCACTGTTCACATTATTTTTGCTGTAAGCCGCCCAGAGTCCCTTGGGAGTTGGGCGGCACAGAAATGCGATAAATTAAATTAAATTAAGTTAGCTTCATTTTGTTGACTGCCAGAAAACACTTCGGCTCAAGTTTTTTGGGACTAGGGCCTCTTGTTAGAATAAGCGAGGTAGCTCTGAAACAGGCCAAGTTTGACACTTGATGAAGAATGAGGAAGGAAGGAAGGAAGGAAGGAAGGAAGGAAGGAAGGAAGGAAGGAAGGAAGGAAGGAAGGAAGGAAGGAAGGAAGGAAGGAAGGAAGGAAGGAAGGAAGGAAGGAAGGAAGAAGGGAGGGAGGGAGGAAGGGAGAGAGAGAGATGAAGGAAGGAAGGAAAAAAGGAACGGTTAAAACGGGGAAAGAAAAGAATGCTCCTTTGCAATGCCGAGACAGGTAGGTGAATTTCCCAGTTAATAATTCCAGCCTAAGGAGCGAATAACCTTGGAGACGACTCAGCCAAGGATATGCTGGAGCCCAGAGAAAGAACTAGTGTGCCCTCTAGCTAATGCCAGGGAGAACCACCGCGGTTCTCTGCCACCCAGCCTCCGTGCACGGGAAGGGGAAAAAAAAAAATCTCAGCCCAAATTAAGTGTTTTCACTCAGCGAAAATGAAATGTTTTGCAAGATGAAACCGAAATATAAAAAAAAAAATTAAAAAATATGTGGTTTTAGGTAATTACTAGTTGGCATTTACATATCACAGCCTAGTTCAACACCTATTCATTTTCCCCCTTTTATTTTCAATTTTTTAAAATTACTCATTAAACCGTGTGCGTATGACAAGGACAGGAGGGAGGGAAGGAGAAAGGTGGGGGGGGGGTTATTTAAGGGGGAGATGCTTAAATGTAGTTATATATTACTAACTCTTTCTGGGAATTTTGCTGGAAAAAGAGCTTCCCTTCCTCAAAAGTGAATAGACAGAAGAACGGACAACTTAATTTGGAGAGTAGGGCCCCAGCCTGCCCCATTTTTCTTCCTAAGAGTAGCTGGTTTATTTATTTTTATTTTTTTTAAAAAAAGGTCTTTTTCTTTTTTTTGCCCATGACGGTGTATCGTTTAATGCATGCCGTCTCATCCTTCCCCCCCACAACCGTTTTAACTTTGAACAGTTTCTCTTTAATCCTTGTCTTCCTTCATCTAACTTTTTCAACCCCTGACTTCAAACTCTCAGTAGGCTGTTTTTTTTAAAAAAAGAGAGAGAGAAAGAGAGAGAGAAGTCCCTTTTTATTCGTATCCATTTCATGTATTCATAATCATCTTTATGATTTTATCTGTTATTTTATCGATGCCTGACAAGTAAATAAATTAATTAAAAATAAACTTGCTTTTTTTTCCTCTCCCCTTCCCTAAATTGGAAAAAAAAAAGGGAGGGGAGAGTTATTAAGAGGCAACTCCTCCCACCTGCTGTACTATTCAGTGATATACTGAAATTAGTTAGCCCTGTAGCCAGACTATTGGTGATGCACCTAACCAATGTATCATTATAAATACACCACCCACAATGAAAGGCTGATTTTCTGTCTCCACCCTGCAAATCAATCGATCCCGATCAATCAATCAATCAATCAATCAAGTCGGCTGTGGTGCAAAAGCCCGTTCTAATTTTCAGGCGCTCTGCCTTCTGCCGGATTCGAACTGGGCTTTTCTGAGGCTTCTTTTTTTGCAAATGTTCCACTTTGCAAAGAGCAAAGTCTTCCCCCCCACCACTACCCCAGCTTTTTATCCTAGGGGCTGGGGAATTAGGGATAATAACGGAATGGGACATGGGAGATAAATGTAGCTCTTAGACCAGAAGTCAGCAACCTGCATGGCGGACCAGGAAGAGACTCGATGGCAAGGGGCAGGTTTTCTGGTCAACTCCAGAATTGAATGTGTGTGTGTGTGTGTGTGTGTGTGTGTGTGTCTTCCTTTTAGGACCTTTGTGGCTCTTTGAGTGTTTAAGGTTGCCGACCCCTGCCCTAGGCACAAAGATAAAGGTCCCAGGCTGAATCTGAAAAATTGTATTCTCAAATACTCAAGCTAGGAATTTTGGGAGTTGGAATCCCCATGAATCAGGACAGGCTATATATCGCATTTTAGATTATAATCTGGTTTTTCTTCCGAGTGGGCCGGCGTTATCTTTTTCAGCTGTCAAGATCCTTTCAAGTTACAATGCCCTCTTCTGCTTTCAATTGAAAACAATTGGGAAATATTCCGAGATGCAATTTGTCAGTTTTATACAAAATAAGATAGGTTGCTTTTTGCTGCTTTTTTTCTTTTTTAATCTGCCGCATAAAACATCCTTGATAGAAACGTACAGAAAGATGACATGATGAAGTCATATATTTTAAGGCCTATTGTGCAAATATGTATTGAGGGAATTCTAAAGCAGGGCATTATTGATCCAAGTTTCTCTTAAAAATACTTTGATATATTGGATACGTGGGCTTTCATAGGCCTGGGTTGTAATTTAGCAGACCGACTGTTCTGAAAGACTGAAGACGTACTCCTTGGCCATGCCGGTAGAGGAATGGATGGAGATGCAACGGAGGACCAAATTAAGGGGAAAGTTCATAAAAAATCAGAATTATACAAAAAGATACGCGCAAATCTTACGCATGGACTTTGTGAATTTTTTAAAAAATCATTCCATAAATGTAAGCAAGACGTTTGAAGTGAGGGATCTCATCAGTGAAAACTATGACGCCTGTAATTCTATAAAAAATATTTCATTGGCACTGCCGGTCCCCTCCACTCCCCAACCACCTTGGGATCATGCTTTGAAATTAAGCAACTTGCAAGTCCAAGTAGATTCTAAGTCTCTAGTCCTGAATGAGCGATGAGCACTGTTTACTCTTTCGACACTGGCCACCGGAGGATTTAAATGGCATTTATATCCCAGCGTGTCCTGAAAACGAGCAAGGAATTGGCTCACCTTGTGAGATCTAGATCTAGTTCGGCCCAGCCCTGGTCTGAACTAACCACCCATGATTTTGGGCACTAAGCTGCCGGCTTCAATGCCCTTAGCCACTAGTGGACACGGTTCGGTCTCGGGCCGTCTCTCCTGTCTGCGCAAATGCAACATCCAAGTAACTCCAAAAAAACAAGGCAAGGAACAATGAAATATTGGCTTGTAGGCTTGTCAGCCGCACCGTAAATATTCCATGAATGAATGGACTCCTTCAGCTTCCCACGGGGGCCATCCAGCATCTTTTATGACCATTATGCTCAACTATTTTTTTTTTAAAAAAAAACCTCCAAAGACCTGTCATGATAACCTTACCAGGGGACGGAGAAGGGGGAATGGAGGGGAAGAGAGAGAGAGAGAGAGAATTCCATCAAAATGAAGCAAAACCAGATTCTCTGGAGAGGCTGTATTGTATCCTTCTTCCTTCAACTACCTACGTGGAGTCCGGAAGGGGTGGGGTGGGGAAAAAAATTTGCTTTCCAGACAGGAGATCTCACTCCCCCACCCCCCCACAAGAAAAATGCCTGCCTGGAACCTCGGAGAGCAAACTGTTGGTCCATGCAGCAGTTTGTTTATTTTATAAATAAATACATAAATTTAATAAATAATAATAATAATGCAGGTGACAAGAGTAATAGAGTTGGAAGGGACCTTGGAGGTCATCTAGTCCAACCCCCTGCCCAGAAGACCTGTACTAGGGATTCGAACCGCCGACCTTTTCAGACCGACAAGCTCAGTGTCTTAGCCACTGAGCCACTCGGTCAGGACTGAACTCGACGGAATATGATAGGAGAGAAAAATAAACACAAGTAAGAATGGCAAATTACACAGGCGCCCCTCTTTGTTTCTTATGTTTGGTCTTATATTAATTTTTCACTTCAAAAGACGCATTAGGGCTTATTTTGTGATTAGGTCTTATTTGGGGGGAAATACGGTACTAAATGCATCTATCCGGCTGATGATCTTAACTGGGGTTTATTTTGGGGGAAATATGGTACTCCGGCTGACGATCTTAACTGGGGCTTATTTTGGGGGAAATATGGTACTAAATGCATCTATCCGGCTGATGATCTTAACTGGGGCTTATTTTGGGGGAAATACAGTACCAAATGCATCTATCCGGCTGACGATCTTAACTGGGGCTTATTTTGGGGGAAATATGGTTCTAAATGCATCTATCCGGCTGATGATCTTAACTGGGGCTTATTTTGGGGGAAATATGGTACTAAATGCATCTATCCGGCTGATGATCTTAACTGGGGCTTATTTTGGGGGAAATACAGTACCAAATGCATCTATCCGGCTGACGATCTTAACTGGGGCTTATTTTGGGGGAAATATGGTACTAAATGCATCTATCCGGCTGACGATCTTAACTGGGGCTTATTTTGGGGGAAATATGGTACTAAATGCATCTATCCGGCTGACGATCTTAACTGGGGCTTATTTTGGGGGAAATATGGTACTAAATGCATCTATCCGGCTGACGATCTTAACTGGGGCTTATTTTGGGGGAAATATGGTACTAAATGCATCTATCCGGCTGACGATCTTAACTGGGGCTTATTTTGGGGGAAATACAGTACCAAATGCATCTATCCGGCTGACGATCTTAACTGGGGCTTATTTTGGTCGGAAATATGGTACTAAATTTCCGGTTGGGACTTATTTTCGGGGAAACAGGGTATTGGGAGAAGCTGGGTTGCCCGGATGTTAGTCCATCACTTTAATCACTATGCCAGAAATGAGGTGAAAAACAAGGGTTGTCACGTTTCACTAAAAAGACATCCAGGAATTCTGACACTAAGCAAATTTTCTCTCTGTTTTTAACATTCTTCTGTGAGGGACTTTCTCTCTCTCTCTCTCTTTCTCTCTCTCTCTTTCCCTTAAACCTTGAAGTAGTCAGCACATGTCAAGCATTATTACAATTACACTTTTTTCCTACTAAAAAATTAATAACCAATTACCTTCTTTAGGGAAAAGAATGGGATGGGAGAAGAAAGCCGGCAGATTTTTACCTAAAGAAGTCACCACTGTAGAGCATTAGGAGAGGAAAGTCGCTACATATTTATTGAAAAAAAAACCCTCATTTTTGCGTGACCTAAGTTACAGGAGCACTGAAAAAAGTGATTTATGATTATTTTTCACATGGCCCCACAGTCACGTGACCAAAACTGTCCAGTTGCTTAGCAACTGGTTCACATTTATGACGGTCGCAGGGTCCCGGGGTGGGGTGGAGTGTGTGTCTCATGACACATCCGCTTTTGAGGCCTTCTGACCAGTGAAATCAACGGGGCAATCAGATTCACTTCACAACCGGGGTTACTAATTTAAGAACTGCGGGGATTCACTTAACAACGGTGGCAAAGAAAAGTCGTACAAACGGGGCAACTTAATGACTGGCTCGCTCTGCAGCAGAAACTTTGGGCTCCATTGTGGCCGTTAAGTGGAGGACTACCTATGCTCTAGCAGGTTTAAACAAAAAGTTGGAAATAAAATTCTGGAGAAACTGACTAGGCCAGAAGTCAGCAACCTGTGGCTCTGGAGCCACATGTGGCTCTTTCGCCCCTCTGCTGCGGCTCCCTGTCACTCAAAATGTGCATCACAATTGCCAATGTGTGACACTCGCCGGCACGCGATTTATTGAGCTTTTCGATCCCCAGTAGGCCAACCATGGATAAATCCAAGAAAAGAAAAGTTTCAGAAGAAAACAGAACATTTAATTCAACTACATAGGCTAGTTTTGTGGAAATAATCAGGCACGGGAAGGGTTTTGTGGCTCCCGGTGTTTTCTTTTCTGTGGGAAACAGGTCCAAATGGCTCTTTTGAGTGTTTAAGGTTGCAGACTCCCTAGACTAGGCACAAATGTGAGTAAAACATCACTCTCCCTGCAAAAAGCAACTGAGAATAATTTCCAACCAGGTATTTAAAACAGGGGGAAGATATAAAATCCTCCCCCCCACACACACACAAATCAGGTTTTTATTAGGCCTAAATGCAAGCTTTTTCAGATGCAAAATATATCCATCCAGTCCATCGTTTCTCTTGTGAGGGACTTGGAAAGCCCGGCTCTTGAGAAGGCCTGTTCCATCACAAACGGGACACTTAGGTCAGGTTTGAAAACATTTTGGCTAAAAGGTTTGCAATATTCTTTTTTTTTTAAAAAAAAAAAGGGAAAAAAAGCAATACACTATTTTTCCCCCCCCCCTTCTAAAATAAGGCCTCGCGAAAAGGCTTTTCATCCCGCCCATCAATAGTAACCCAATTTGGATGCCTCTAAGCTCTGTCTGCTGAGGAAAGCAACACTTTTTATCTTAAGGAGTATGGATCACTGCTTGGCATGAGTACCATAAAATAATAATAATAATAATAATAATAATAATATGAAAAATAAGTAAAATGAAGTAAAAAAAAATAAAATTAAATATAAAAATTAAAAGAAATGAAATGAAGTGAAATGAAATGAAATAAAATAATCCACACCAAAGATTCTATGCTCTGTTTTTCCAAGACTTGGCGTCTTTTGTTTTCCTGATGGATAAACCTCGCCCTCTGTTCTCGTCTGCCGGGCTCTGCCCACTCTTTTTAAACCACGCGGAGATTTATTAACATTTACAGTAAAAAACAAATAATATAAATGCTGAAGTAAGAAATATAGTGAGGTAAGGGCTGCTTGGCTAGCACCATTTATCCGCGGAAATCCAATTAGCACTCAAGTGGCAAAGATACCTAGAAAAGAACTCCCAATCGAATCAAAAAATGATACAAAAACATTAACCTGATGGCTAAAAATCCACATTTAAAACATTTAAAGTAATAAAGGGCCTTTTATTGAGTCTTTTCTATATTTCATTAGGGCTGCAATTGACCAAATGCAGTTTTCTAAGGGCTGGGTTTGTTTTTCTGTGGGTTTTTTTTCCTCCTTTCCTTCCACTTATTATTTTTTTTTTTTATAATTTGGTCTTCTAAATCTAATAGTCCACTCTTTCTCCCCCCCCCCTTCCTCTGCGATAGCTTAAAAGTAAGGAAAAAAAATGCAATTTTTGTTATCATGTTCTTTAAAGAAGAAAAAAACAATAACAACAACGAACTCTTTACGCTTCTCAAGATGATGATGATGAAGATAATAATAACGATAAATAAATGAGGACGAATAATCCGAAGTACTAGCGAATAAGTAAATCATTTCTGGCTAATAAGGCCGATATTAATAACGAACGGAGAAGAAGAGCTGTCACCTAATTAATGAAATCATCGTGAATTAATTGTTGGAGTTTTAGCTAAAAGGTGGGGTACAAATATGCTAATCCAATAAATCTGCGGAGTCCTCGAAATTTACATAAACTTGCATGCAAAATGAGAGACACTGTACTTTGCACGTATAGGCAGCGAAGGAAATTGCTCATTCTTTCGCTCTCAACCCAGAATGTATTTTTTAATATATTAAAATAATCCCGGTTGGCTAATATGGCTTTAATCATTTTAGGGTTGCATCTAAGAGAGTAAGAGTCCTTGGTTTCTAGGAGCCTTAGAGAATAGAAGTTTCCATTCCCACTTGCAGAAGTTGAAGATCTGTGAGCAAAGCCAAGCGGCAAGATCCACGGGCAACTGGAGATCTACCGGAACCCAGTAGATCTTGGTGCTTGGCTTGGCTCATAGATCTTCAACCTCTGCAGGTGGGAATGGAGACTTCTATTCTCTAAGGTTGCTGGAAGCCAAGGAATCTACTGTTTTAGCAGCCAAGTATTTTCAGAAATGTGAAGACGCATGGGAGGTACCCCTTACTAGAGAGAAAGGGGAATGTCAGATAAATGGGGGGGATATGTTAAAGTGTCCAGCTTTGCTTGCAAAGGGATGACCCAAAAATTCAACCTCCAATAGAAGAGGTCTAGCAAGGAAGGGCAGGAAAGGCGTGGCAGGAAAGAAAGCAAATGAAAGGAGGATGACGGAAAGATAAAAAAATGGAAGGGACAAGGTAGAAAAAGAAAGAACTACAGTACTGAATATCAAGATTCTTCATCTGATAAATATCGTGGTGACCCAGGCTCACTTAGTCACCGCAAGACACAATTGCTCCCAAACAAAACTGTTTTATTATAACGGCTCGGAATTACTTCATTCCCAGCTTAATCCAAATTCATTCCAAAACAAGTCCTTCGGAAAAAAAAAGTCCTTCGGGCTTATCACAAACCTTTATCCTCTTTGGCACCCGGCCAAAGGTCTTTCTTGGCAAAGCCCCACGAAGTTCAGAAACAAGAGATGCCGACTGGAAACAGGTGGTGGGCGTGGCTTGGTGGGCGTGGCAGGGGAAGGATACTGCAAAATCCCCATTCCCTCCCCACTCCAGGGGAAGGATACTGCAAAATCCTCATTCCCTCCCCACTCCAGGGGAAGGATACTGCAAAAGCCTCCCCATTCCTGGGGGAAGGATATTGCAAAATGTCCATTCCCACCCCATTCTGGGGTCAGCCAGAGGTGTTATTTGCCGGTTCTCCGAACTACCCAAAATTACCGCTACTCCAGAATCTGTTAGAACCCGCCAGATTTCAACCATTTCAAATTCCTGCCAAGCGGGTCAGTTAAAAAAAAAAGATCTATTTTAATGAGCTGGACTTCCAACGAGTGATTCGATCGGAGCCCAAGGCCGTCTGGGATGCTTTCTCCGCTGGTCATCTCTGCAGCCTAAGAAGACTTCTGATGAAATTAGAGGCCATGTCTACTTTGATTCTGCTGTGCAGCAGACTCTCAGGAGGGGAAAAAAATCGGAATTTTACTCAGGATTTTTGCTCAATCGAGTCCAAGGGATCTAGTTTAAGATCATCCGCCATTCTGGATCCCGTCCCAAAACGGTTGAAGGAAACCGCGGAACCCGGCCAATCGTCTGTAGCCAGTTTATGCATGCCAAAATTTGCTCGCTAAATATTTTGCCAGCAAACAGAACTAGCAATCCATAATTCAGCAATCGGGCATGTGCTCTGCATAGAGAAAGGTGCATATTCAGCCTCTACTTTTATTACACAGAAAAACCAGAAAGCTGGGGAGGCAGCCCCTGATAATAAGCCCAATCGGGCATGGCAATAAGGCCAAGTGCTTATTTCGGGGTTCAAAAAAACAGAAGACAGGGTCTTATTTTCAGGGAAATATGGTAGCTTCTAATAAAAGCATCCCAGCTTCATCAGCTTTCCCATCTTTCATCCTCCCACCTGAAGAAAAGATAGAAGTGATTTCTACAAACGCTGGGATTATTAGAAGATACCGTATTTCCTTGAAAATAAGACTCTGTTTTATATTTTTTGAACCCTGAAATAAGCACTTGACCTTATTGCCATGCCCGATTGGGTTTATTATCAGGGGATGTCTTATTTTGGGGAAAACAAAGTATCTCTCTATCTATCTATCTACCGTGTTTCTCCAAAAATAAGACCCGTCTTATATTTTTTTGAACCTTGAAGTAAGTGCTTGGCCTTATTGCCATGCGCTCAAAAGCCAGATTGGGTTTATTATCAGGGGATGTCTTATTTTTGGGGAAACAGGCTCTCTATCTCTATCTATCTATCCATCAATCCATCCGTCATCGATCTGTCTGTCTGTCTGTCCATCCATCCATCCATCATCTCTCTCTCTCTCTCTCTCTCTCTATCATGTATCTATCATCTATTGTTTCCTTCCTCTTCCCTTCTTCCTTCCTCCCCTCTTCTCTCCTTCCACCCTCCTTGCATCTATCTACCTACCGTGTTTCCCCAAAAATAAGACCCTGTCTTATATATTCCTTTTGGACCCTGGCCTCAAAAGCCAGATTGGGTTTATTATCAGGGGAGGTCTTATTTGGGGGGGGGGAACAGGGTATTTTTAAATAAACTAAGGAATTTGGAAACGTTTCCTTGTAATGGAAAAAAGCATTTTTTTAAAGGCAACGTTTCATTTTACTCGGGAGGTAGAAATCGCAAATTCATGTTGCTGGCAAAAAACAATAATAAAAAAGATTTCAGACTAGGCAACTAAGAAAGTGACAGAATCTGGATATAAAATTGATCCATCAGCCCTTACTTACAGCTTGTAATTAGGGATAGCAACTCTCTTCGCTGACAAGAGACTCCGAAGGGGCTTCATTTCAGACAGGAGAATAAGGGCCATCATGCTCTGCCCAACTCTCTTGAAGAAGCATCACGGCTTGTCCTCAAAAGATACACCAGCTTGATATTTTCCCCAACCTGTTGAGTGGTCAACAGCTCTGCTGAGGTTTTCATCACGTTTGGGGGTTAAGTAACAAAAGGACTTTTTCCAGGTGGGCCCACAAGTACTTAAAGGGACATCTAGAGCAGGGGTCTCCAACCTTGGCAACTTTACAAGTTGCGCACTTCAACTCCCAGAATTGAAGTTGAATTCTGGGAGTTGAAATCCACAAGCTGTAAAGTTACCAAGGTTGGAGACCCCTGTTCGAGAGAATCTGAGAAACATGGAGGTGCCCCTCAAAATAGCTTATTGATCCAGAGCAGAGGTCCTCAAGCTTTTTAAACAAGTGGCCAATTCACGGTCCCTCAGACTGTTGGGGGGGGTGCCCAGACCAGCTGGGTGGGCGTGTCTAGGTGGACATGTGACTGGGTGGGTGTGGCCAATTTAGCAGCCCATTAAACAAGACACACAAATGACACTTTAATTTGTTATGCTCTTGGGGGTGGAAAGCAGGTTAGTGAAGGGATGTAGCTCAGCAGTGCGTTTCAAATTTTTTTTACTACCGGTTCTGTAGGCGTGGCATGGTGGGCGTGGCATGGCTTGGTGGGCGTGGCAGGGGAAGGATACTGCAAAATCTTCGTTCCCTCCCCAATCCAGGGGAAGGTTACTGCAAAATCCCCATTTCCTCCCGATCAGCTGGGACTCGGGAAGCAGAGAATAGATGAGGGCGGGGCCAATCAGAATTTTTACTACCAGTTCTCCGAACTACTCAAAATTTCCACTACCGGTTCTCCAGAATTGGTCAGAACCTGCTGAAACCCACCTCTGATGTGGCTGCCTTCGGAGAGTGGGGGTGTGAAGGACTTCTGTTTGTGTGTGTGTGTGTGTCTTTCTCTCTCTCTCTCCCCCACCTCTCTCTTTCTGGAGGCAGGGGAGGCCAAGAACGGTAGATGGAGCGATGTGAGCAGGGCACCTCATGGTCCCATGCAGGCCGGATTAATGGCTTTGGCAGGCCGTCGTATCCGACCCCCGGGGCGGAGTCTGAGGACCCCTGATACAGAGTATGAAGCTGCAGATCATTTAGGAGAGCTGAAGACCCTCTTTCCCTACAGTGGTTTGATGGACAGAGAGTACGGTTAGCGTAATGGTGCCACCCAGACTTCTGGACAACTTCTGGAAAGGAACCCGTTCACTTTCAGAGAACTTGGGATGGGAAGAATAGTTGAGGCAAGAGACAAACGAAAGGCAAGTGGAAATGGGGGACATTCTGGGATTCCTCTCGCCAAGCGGTCACTCTCGCCGCACCGCTTCCTCCGGCCCCCTCCTTCCCCCCCCCTCCACCCCACGAGAGTTTTCTCAAGGGGAAAGCGGCCATCGATCTTGAGTCGTGCAACTTCCAGGGTCGTTCCTTATCTCAGAACAGCCTCTGCCGCGAATTCCTGCCTGCGCTTTAATGTTTAAATTATTAAATGCATTAATGTATTTACATTATTCAAGTCTTATGTGCATTTTTCTCGGATAATTTATGTATAAGAGTTTGAATGTCCATGACTGTTAATGTCTACAACCCTTCCTGTTCATTATTGATTCTGGAAAGGGGGGAAAAAGTCAGTGTTTTAATGCCTTATTTTTAATGTATTAAGAGTCTGAATAAGTGCATTCTCTTTTTTCTTTTGTAATTTCATAATTTAAGTAGTGCATTTATTAAACTGACACAGTATGAATTGTGGTGAAGGTTGGCTCCAGTCCAGCCTGCCAGAGCAGTTCGACCATCACAACTACTTTGCAAATCAAGTAGCAGTTTAGCTCCAGACCTCAACAATTTCTCGGGGAAACCAGAAGAAGTGAAAAAAATTTTTTTTGAAGCTTCTGACAGCCACCTACTTATCTGCATGCCACTGGACTCCATTTTCCTTTTTTTGGGAGGGGGGGGGTTACTGTGAGCATGTGAATCAACCAAAACTCTACCCAAATTTATGACTTCCTTTACAGATCTGAATTCGTTTGCCAAAAGGGACGAGCCAAAAGTCCATCGATCCCCGATCGATGCAAAGACGGCTGGCCTGCATCTGGACAGAAACGAACTTGATCTGGAGATCTGGCTTGAAGATTCGACTCAAAAGAGGCAATCCCACTGAATCCCTTCCAAATCGAAGCCTGGCCTATTTGCCTTTGGCAAAATTGAGATGAATGGATTTGTTTTCCCTTTTTGCTAACTAAAGCAAGGTTTTAACGTTCGGGTTAAGACAGGGGTCTGAAATACTCAAAAGAGCCATTTGGACCTGTTTCCCACAGAAAAGAAAACACCGGGAGCCACAAAACCTGGATGGGCGTGGCCAACTCAACGTCACTCACTTCCACATGACCCTCCCCCGGCCACGCCTACCCAGCCAGTCATTAGGGCAGAGAACCAGTTGTTAAAAAACACCGGGAAACCACAAAATCCTTTTGACATCTCTCTCTCTCCCCTCCCTCCTTCCCTCTCTCTGTATCTCTCTGTCTCTGCCCTGGCCGCTTCTCCATCTCCCACTGTCACCCTTACCTTCTCAACCCAGGCGAGGAGTGACTGGGAGGGGAGGGCGAGGAGCGGTGCCAGCCAGTGGTGGGATCACCTGACAAGGAGCCACAGCAGAGGGCCCAAAGAGCCGTATGCAGCTCCGGAGCTGCAGGTTGCCGACCCCTGGGTTAAGAGGAGAGACCCACAGCAAAAGAGAAAATTTTCACATGCAAGAACGCGTCGGTTTCAGGCACCCCTGGAAAAGGATTTTTTTTGTTTAGAATAAAAGAGAGCAAGATTTACATTCAATGGATGTAAAATTAAACTATGTTGGGATCAAGAATATTGATGACTATAGGGCCGTGTTGGCGACCTATGGCACTGTCTGTGTGCATGCGTGCGGTGGCCAGCTGCTCTTCGGGCGCTGGCATGCACATGCACACCGGCCAGCTGGTCGAACAGCTATCTGGCACGCATGCAGTAACCCGGAAGAGAACAGCTGTCCGGCATGCATGCATGCAACGGAACCCGGAAAAGCAGCTGGCCGCTGCACGCATGCACGCTGGCCAGCTGCTCTCTTCCGACGCTCCGGCACATGCTCCAGTTTCGGCACTCAGTACCGAAAAGGTTAGCTGTTACTGATATAGGGGCATCGTAGCTGGGGAGCAGAGCATTCCTTTCTGAGTCTGACCTCCCTTGCCCTGAATGTGACCGTGGTTTCTCCTCGCCAGGCACTGGATCATAGAGTGACTGGCTGCCATTTGAGAGCTTATACGGGAGGAAAATAAGATTTTCCCCAAGTAACAGATACTGTGCTTAATTAGATAAGTGGCCTAGATACTTAGCCCATTCTCATGTGCCAATAGGTTTCAAAATGTAACCTATAACACATATATATAAAACTTCTTGCATTCCTCATTTTATAAAATTACGTGTACCATAGTATTATATGCTCCTTTGAGAGATAGATAGATATTCTACTATTCCCCATGTATTCCGTGCTGTACAGAAAGAGAGAAAGAAAGAAAGAAAGAGGGAGAAAGGGAAGGAGAAAAGGGAGGAAGGGAAGAAAGAAAGAAAAGGAAGGTAGGTAGGTGGTAGGTAGGAAGGAAGGAAGGAAGGAGAAAGGGAAGGAGAAAAGGGAGAAAGGAAAGAAGGAAGGAGAAAAGGAAGGAAGGAAGGAAGGAAAGAAAGAAAGAAAAAAGAAAGAAAGAAAAAAGGAAGGAAGGAAGGAAGGAAGGAAGGAAGGAAGGAAGGAAGGAAGGAAGGAAGGAAGGAAGGAAGGAAGGAAGAACACTGACATGTCCAAAGTATGACAATGAAACACTGCAATCAGTGTCCACCAAAACTACTAAATTTGGTCTTTCAATACTACTTTCAGCAAACTCCACGGTGGAAACAGTTCAAAAATATCTGGAGAATTTCAAGTTGCTAGCTTACTATACAAGTGGATTGAAAGTGGGCTTTCCGATTGCCAATTTTTTTGCCATTCCTCAACAGCTAAACTATGCACCGAAACAGATCCCGCCGCTGGATTTTAGTGCATGATAAGACACGAAGGATTTCAAACACCCAGGGCCCTTTATCTGAAGGTCTGTATAACCTTTAAAATCAAACGATCCACCTTACTGAATTAATCTACTCCCTGCCACCTTTTAAAACCAACCCAAAAACGGGGGGGGGGGGGGGAAAGGGGGGGCAACTCGGATGGTATAAACCTGAAGGGCCGTTAACTCTTTGTAAACGGTATGTTTGCAAAAGAACCCGGAGACTTGGCTCCTGTAATTATTTACTTAAAAAAAAAACTTCCTGAGGATAAGCACAAGTTCCTGGCGACTTCAGGGTGGTGGGGGGGGGGCGGGGGTGGTGGTGGACGGGACACGACAAGCCATTTTCAAGATTTATTTTATTTATAAAATCTCAGCCCTGTTTAAAAACAACCTTCCTTCCGAAGATGCTTCGGAAAGGCAGGGCTTCCTTTTCAAAGCATCTCTAGGCCAAGGGCAGGTTTCCCCTTTCCCCCCCCCCCCCGACTTGTTTATTCATATGCAGATTTAATCAATTAGTAAAACTAATAGGATTAATCAACTCGTATTTCTTGAACTGGGTGGGTGAATGCCCACATCACTTCCTGAGTGAGGACCACACGCGGGAGTGGGGTGTTCTCCCACTAGAGTGAGAGATTAAATTATCTGTGGCCCTTTAAGGTTCCACTTGGCTAGGTAAATTGCACACTGAAGGAACCCACCGACTGTAGCTTTAAGAATCTGGGCCAGAACATTTTTGAGGGTTTCCCCCCTCCTCTCCATTCTTCCGTGTGTATTTTTCAGATTGTTAACCCCGAAGGCTTGTTTATTGCCGGTCTTTACGATGCAAGGTTTTTTTTTTGGGGGGGTGTGCGTGTGTGAAGGGCAGGGCAGGGCCAAACTCTAGCTTTGAACTAATTAATTCACAATTGATGAGCAAGCATCCTTCGATCTTAAACCGTTTTTTCTTATCGGTTGAAGGAGAGAAGAAAAGCAGAACTTCTAAATCAGTGCCAACCAAAAAATGATATTAAGGGGGGGGGGGGAGGAGAGGAAGAAAAAACCCTACGAATGTAGATCTTTCAAAAAAAAAAATTAAAAAAAAGTTTTTTTGACTTATTTATTTATTGGTTTGAATTATATGCCACCCTTCTCCGGAGACTCAGGGCAACTTAGAATGCATTAAGCAATAGCCGTCATACTTTTGTATATACCTGCTTAATAAAAATAAATAAATGTTAAACGAGAGTAAATAACGTGAGAAGATGCTCCTTGAAGGAAATCTGGAATGCGCACGCATGCACCTTTTCATCCACAGCAAGCCGATTCGAAGGCTGCAAGCTGACAGATTTTGTAAGATCACTTGAGAATCTAAAATCCACCCCATCCTTTTTTTTAAAGAATGTATAGTGACTTAAAGATCAAGAAGAGTCAAAATATTACAGGACACGGGATAGATTTTATGAAGGGATAGAGACAAGAGATAGAAATGAGAGGGAGGTTATGAATGTCAGTAGTACAACGAAGGTATATAAAAACTATGGATATAATATGGAGAAATTTGTAAATAAGCTAATGTAAGTAGAAATTTAGTTGAAGTTTTCTTTTATCTTCTTTTAGTGTTTGTTCTTTTTTTGGAGGGTTGTATTGCTGCAATTACTGTTAACATAGTACAGTTATAGTTATTAGCATGTATGTTATTTATCATCAATCTCTCTCTGGTTGTACTTTAGTTGTATTGTTATCCTGCCACCCTGACAGTCTTTTCAATAAAATAAAATTAAAAAGGGAAAAAAAATAGAATGCATAGTCATTTTCTCTGCCACGATCCAAACACAGTGCCAGTGTGACAGACTGACAGACAAATCCCATATTTTGGGGATATAATTTAAGAAACATAAACGAACATCCTTAAATGTACTTCTTCCCCCAAATCTTGCTTCTCCCCAGTATTAATATCTGGCTAAGATGATATTCTGACCACCTTAAACTCAACTGTGTATGTTAGTTCGAGCATAGGTAGTCCTCCACTTACGATGATTCACTTAGTGACTGTTCGAAGTTACGGCGCTGAACTTAGGGACGGCTTGAAGTTAGGGCACTGAAAACAGGGACTGACGGGCTACCGAGTATTATCCCAGAATCTCCAACAGAGTTTTTTTTATAACCAGCTCTAGTTATTTTCACTTCGATTCTGTCCCAGCTCACACACCCATACCCACACCCACCAGCTCGATGCCAGTTTTGGAGGCATCCAAGCAGAGGGGAGAACGGAAGGGACCCATGAAGGACTTCTAGTCCAACCCCCTGCTCTACCAGGAAACCCCATATCATGTCCGACAAACGGTTGCCCAATCTCTTCTTTAAAAACTTCCACTGTTGGGAGCCCCTCTGCAAGAACTCCTAGAGGCAGGTCGTTCCACTAGTTAATTGTACTGAACTGTCAGGAAATTTCTCCTTTTTTCCCCCTTAAAGTAACTAAAATCCGTATCAAACTGCACCGATCTGAGGTGGACGTAAGGGTTTTGCAAAAACAAGAGGATCAGGGTTGTATTTACCTTTAGTACCGGTTCGCATCACGTACGCCTGTGAACTTTTGCTCGTGCGCAGGTCACTTATGACAGTGATGGCTAACCCTTTTGAGTGCCCAAAGCGCTTGCGCGAATGCACGCATGCATGCACGAACTCCCAAAATGCAATGGAAGCACCACCACCCCGTGCATGCGCCCCACCCCCGCACATGTGCCCTGCCCCCCCCCATGCCCCGTTTTGGCCAGCTTGCTGCAGGCCCAAAATGGGGTATGGGAGTGCGTGTGTGCGAACCCCCAAAATGTAATGCGAGCACACACACCCCGCATGCGCTCCGCCCCCCCTGGCAGAGACCCGAAAACCAGTTGGCTGGTGGAAGACGCGCACCCATGCATGTTGGAGCTGGGCTGCCAATTCGGGCATGCGTGCCATAGGATGGTCTGGGATCTGAATCTTTTGCGAAAAGTGGGGGGGGGGAAGCAGATATAGATTGAATGCCTGGTGGAGAGAGAGGCATATAGGTGCAGAGGTAACTCTTTTCGGGGTGGGGGATGAAGGGGGCTCTTTGGTAGTACAATACTGACATCCAACGGCTCATTAGCTTAACCTCTGGCTCCGTCTCCCTAGTGGGAAAATTCTTTCCTTGGCATCAAACCGGGACGCGGTTAATTCGAGGGCCAACCGTCCGTGCAGTTCCGTATCGGTGTGTGTCAGCAATGTGGCGTGCCCGTTACACAAACAGGCGGTGGGCATACAGCCTGTGCAAGTTTCCACGGTCCTACACAGACAACCGTTACAAGCATCTTTTGCGGGTAGCTAGGAGGGGGGAAAGAGAAAGAAAGGGGGGCGGGAGAAAGAGAAAGTGGAGAGGGGAAAAATAGTTGCTGTTTTAAGCGCTGACGCTGCCATTTCTAAGCTTAAGTTTGTGTTATTTTCTTCCCCCCTCTCCCTCCGCACGCACGCAGCCCCCCCTTTCTCATTACTATTCTTTAACTGTTACAATTTATATCAGCATATAATGTTAAATAATTACAGGGAGCAGAGGCTCACTCTGGCGAGAATATAAACGCGCCGTGGGATTCTACAGATTTAAACAAATAACGCACTCGGCAGGGGGCGAGCAGATGAATTAGCATTAATATCCTTCTCCAGCGATCCCAATGCTGGGTTGCTGTTTAAATACAGATCCTTTCCTGTAACCGTCGAGATGACAGCTTACAAGTGCCAGCCCCCTGGTGCCGTTGGCCCGGGCAGTCTATGCTCTCACAGACCGCCCCACAAAGGAGAAGGGACTAAGTTGTGTTTCATGGGGGCGCGAGTCATAATAACACTAATAACTGTCATAGCAATAATAAATGAAACGGTGGATCGCCTGATCCGTGGCTGCAGCAACATCATCTCACAAACGGATTGTCTACAACAACGTTGTTATGAACAAGTTGCTAAAATCTTACACTGGGAAGCTTTGCCCAGAGGTTTGGGTTCGAAATGCAGCAAAAATGACTGGGAACACCAAACTGACAAAAGTTCTTGAAAATGAACAGGTCAAGATCACGCGAAGCCAAACAGACAGGCATCTGGCCCACTACACCCGGCCTGACATCACTATTGTGGAAAATAAAAAAAAAAAAGCGTGATTCATTGATATTGCAATACTGGGGGATGCACAAATTGAAGAAAAATGACTAGAAAAAAAATAATGAAATACCGCAATGTGCAAATTGAAGTCGAGCGATTGTGGAGGAAGAAACTAGTAATACCAATAGTAATAGGAGCCCCCGGAGCAATCCCCAAAATGCTGCCTGGATACGTGGAAATTTTGAACTTATTAGACCTGAATATTCTGATTTTGCAAAAAAACAAACAAAAAAAACCCCCTCAAAACACCTTACATAGAACAGCCTATATACTTAAACCAGGGGTCAGCAACCTGCGGCTCTGGAGCCGCATGTGGCTCTTTCACCCCTCTGCTGCAGCTCCGTCACTCAAAATGTGCGTCACAACCACCAATATGTGACACCCACTGGCACGCAATTTATTGAGCTTTTCAACCCCGGGAGGCCAACCATGGATAAATCCAAGAAAAGAAAAGTTTTAGAAGAAAACAGAACGTTTAATTCAACTACATATGCTAGTTTTGTGGCCGCTCAAGAAATAGTTAGGCATGGGAAGGGTTTTGTGGCTCCTGGTGTTTTCTTTTGTTTGGGAAACAAGTCCAAATGGCTCTCTGAGTGTTTAAGGTTGCCAACCCCTGACTTAAACGTTGCCTTAATAGCTCTTAGATCCTTGGTTAGGACTTGAACCGTTAAGTTTTTACCAGTCCCCTGCTCTGTTCACTTCTCCTGTCAAAAAAATTCCAACGTCCACATTTTTGCCACTTGAAAAGGTGGCAGAGCTATTATAAAGCTGAATAAATTGCTGTCAATCTCTAACCTTTAGCTAAGAGATCAGAAGCCGAGTATTGGTCCTACATATTTCCTTCTCCTAGCAAATTTGTCTTCCTGATTTTATTGGGGCCTGGTGTTATATAGGCACCCAGTCTAACTGCCACTAAATATTAACTAATTTAATATTTCACTAATCTGAACTTGGCATTTGTTAACTAGCCATGATTAGTGCTGCTCCTGGGACATCTGAAAACCATAATGCTGTATTACACGTAGCCCAACAGTCCTTTTAGTGGCCAAAGTTATAACACCAATGAGAAAAAAAATGACTTATAACCATTTTTCACACTGTGGCATGGTGACGCGATCAAACTTCAGATGTTTGGAAACTGGCATGTACTTATGAAAGTTTGTAATATCCCGAGGTCACATGATCCACTTTTGTGACCTTCTGACAAGCAAAATCAAAGGGGTTGTTTCGCTTAACAACCAAGCTACCAATTTAACAACCGCAGTGATTCACTTGATAATTGTGGCAAGATAGGTCGCAAAACGGGGCAAAACTCAATGTGTCTCGCCGAGCAATGGAGATTCGGGCTCGACTGTGATCATAAATCGAGGACTAGCCGTATAGCATAGGGACACAGTAGTTCAGTGACTAAGACGCTGAGTTTGTCCATCGAAAGGTCAGCAGTTCAGCAGTTCGAATCCCCAGTGCCGCGTAATGGGGGTGAGCTCCTGTTCCTTGTCCCAGCTTCTGCCAACCTAGCAGTTCGAAAGCCGGTAAAAAAATGCAAGTAGAAAAAGAGGGACCCCCTTTGGTGGGAAGGTAACAACGTTCTGTGCGCCTTTGGCATTGAGTCATGCCGGTCACATGACCACGGAGACATCTTCGGACAGCGCTGGCTCTTCGGCTTTGAAACGGAGATGAGCACCGCCCCCTAGAGTCAGGAACGACTAGCACCTATGTGCGAGGGAACTTTTACCTTTTACCTTTAGCTGTACAGCAGAGGAAAAAAAAGATTTAAATCGCAAGGGGAGGGAAAAAAAAGAAAGTAAGTTGCGGAACCGTCTTTTCAAACCAGGATTGCAAAATCCAGCTGGCAAAACCACAGAGAAAGAGTAAAAAGCACACGGGGATGAAGTTCCAAGGCACAAGTTGAAACAGCATTAAACGAAAATCAGCAGCCTGTGCAGGAAACGCTCCCTTTGGGAAAGATATAGGGCAAATTCAAAGGCTGACTCTGTTAAAAGCGTGGGTAGTACTGCCCTCTTTTGGAGATGTGCACGCAGCAAGGGATCTCTCCTAAGGAGAGAGAAATCTACTCAAAGCTCACAACGAGAGGCCCGCAGAGGAGTTGTCACCCCCTCATCTCTTTGCAAACAGAGAAAAGGTTCCAAAAAAAAGAGAAAGAAGATGAGCCACAACAAAGAGAGTACTTCTGTCTAGAAACTTGTCCCTTCCTTCTATATCACAAACCCTTTGGTGATGAAAAGCTCCAAAAACTGAATACCAGGTATTTCTTATTCTGTTATTTAATAATAAGTCCAAGAAGAATAAATTGAGAAACAGGAGGATGTGTGGAATAGATTCGCCAGCGTGCTCAAAAATCCCAGTTGCAAAATATATATATATATATATATATATATATATATATATTAAAAAATTAAAAGATATAGGCCAACATCAAGTGGGAGAATGTGATGCATATTATTTTACTGTTATTCATCACCAAAAACATGACCAGCATCAATGTAGTTGCCAATTGTTATCAAAAAGAACTCTATGTGTATTCTCTTCATTCATTCCTTTTTTCTGCTGATCTGTAAGATTTTTTAACTCGGATCTTCGTTTTCTCTTCATTTATTTTCAGACCTGCCCCCTTTTCCATATTCTTCTATTGTTTTATTTATTTTATTAATTTAGGCCGTGTTTCTTGTGGATCTTCCAGTGCAGAGAAGAGCAACCAAGATGATGAGGGGACTGGAGACTAAAACATAGGAAGAACGGTTGCAGGAACTGGGGACGACTGGTCTAGTGAAGAGAAGGACCAGGGGAGACATGAGAGCAGTCTTCCAATATTTGAGGGGCTGTCACAGAGAAAGGGGGGTGGGTGGGGAGAATGCTATTTTCCAAACCACCCAAAGGCCAGAGAAGGAGCAATAGATGGAAACTGATCAAGGAGAGATTCAACCTAGAACAAAGGAGAAATTGTCTGACAGTGAGAACTATCAACGGAAGTTCTCTTCAGGAGCTTCATCACGGGAGGCTTTCAAGAAGAGACCGGACACCCACTTGTCAGAAATGGCAAAGGTGTCAAACTGGCGGCCCATGGGCCAGATGCGTCACGTGCTGGCCCCGCCCCCACCCAGTTTAGCGAAGAGGGGGGGGAAGTCCCGATACGTCACATGACCGTGATGACGTGAGTTTGATACCCCTGATATAAGGTCTCCTGCTTGATGCTACATCAATGATGGAGACCCCTTTCAGCACTGAGTGCCCAAACTGGAACGGGCATGCATGTGTGCGCGCCAGAGTACCAGAAACCTGAAGATTAGCTGGCTGGTATGCGCATGCCTGTTTTTTGGCTATTTTTGGACCGCTTTCAGGCTGTTTTTGGCCTGAGAAACGGGCCGAAAACAGCCGAAAAATGGTCTGAAAACAGCCCTGGAAACGGGTCAGAAAATGCCCCCCAAAAAACAGGCCATTTTTCAGGATGTTTTCTGGCGCTCTAGTGCCTGCTGGCCGGCGCATCAGAAACCAGAAAAGCAGCTGCATGTGCCCACAGAGAGAGTTTGGTGTGCCATAGGTTCGCCGTCCGAGACTACAAGGCCCCTCCAACTCTTGTTATTCTGTATATTTTTTTTCCCAAACCCAGCGCAGACCAGCTGACTGCCTCAGGTGCCAGCCGTACCTGAACACAGTCGAAGGCAGGGAAGAACTGCGTTCAATTAAACCGTCTCCTTCAGATACGCGAAGGGTTTCAAGGAAACTCCAATTGATCTGAAGCCGGGCGACTTAAGCAAAGATGACAGTTCCCCTTTAAACATGTCCTCTTTTGAGAAGAAGATCGGCATCTGTGGACAGTGGGAAGACAGCATTTGTCCAGATCAACAC